>BQNB010041249.1:0-36582 GCA_026074375.1 Tanacetum coccineum
AAAATCTAAATTACCAGTTTTGATTGTACCTCTGCCTGTGATTTTCCCTCCTTTGGGGTTACCTCCAAAGGCAACATATCCTCCATCAATTCCTTGAAAGTCAGTAAGATAGGACATGTTCCCTGTCATGTGCCTTGAGCATCCACTGTCAATCACTATTTTTTTCCTGCAAATCTTGATGTGGATTGCCCTGCATATAAGGTAAGAAAATTAGTCTCTTTTGGGGACCTAAGCCATCACTGACTTGGATATGTCTTGTGCATCAATATAATCAAATTTTTTAAAATTCATTGATGCACTGTTGTGTTTGGAAACATGGTCTAAAACTTTTAGTCTAACATTAACTTGGTTTCCCTTAACAGCATTAAGTACTGCTTTTGGCCTAGCAGCATTAACTATTGCTTTTGGCCTAGCAGTATTAACATTCTTACCACTAACAGTACTAACCCTCTTATTAAAATTACTGTTTTTAGTTGCTATTTTGTTGTTAATGGGCCTTATAACAGTTGAATGTGCTTTATTAAAAACATTTGTCATTGGTCTTGCATTATTCACTGTTGTTTTAGGTTGAGCAGTATTAACTGGTCTAGCAGTAGTAAGTGATACTAAGCCAGACCTCATTAATATTGCTTTTGGAACCATGTTCCTTTTAGGATTGGGGTGAGTCATTCTAGAAAAAATTTGGTGATTCACCATTTGAGAATAGTTCCACACTGGTTTTACCATCTTTTTATTATTAGACTGTTTCTTATGGTAATTACAATCATACTGCAGGTGATCAAAACTTCCACACACATAGCAAGCTTTGTTAATCATCTCAAAATTACTTCCTAATCTTTGAGACATCATGTTATTCTAGTTTCTTTGATTGCCTCTAGGTGTATGAGTGTTTTTCCTATTTTGATCACCTTGTTTCACAGTTGTTTTCCTAGGAGATTTTACTTTCTTTTTAGATTTAACAAACTCTATTTTAGCAAAACTAGACTTAACTGTTTTCATCTCTTTCTTAGCCTGAGGCACATCATCTTCCTCACTATCAGACACCTAATCCTCAATAATTGGAGCACCATTATTCTTCTTAACTGCTTTAGGATTGTCTGCACTAACTTTAGCTTCACTATCAAGACCATACAAATCATGTTTTGGAGGCATAAAGTTTCTTGTATAGGGAGGTGGAACAGCATTATACCCTAAACCTATTTTGCACTTATCAACTATCTGACAATCTAGTAGTTTGCTTAAGTTTTTAGATGAATTCTTAGATTTTTTCTACTGTTAGCTGAATTTCATCCTTTTGTTTTTGAGCCAATTCCAACTTTCTCTTAAGCTCTGTAACGGCTACTTCTCTTAAATAAATATCACATTTTAAGACCTTGATATCTTCTTCATAAACAGACTCATTTTTCTTATAGACTAGAAGTCTTGCTTCTACAGACTCTAAACCTGTTTTATAAGCAATAGCATTTAACTTAGATGTCCTTAAGTCTTTTAATAGTTGTTCATTTTGTTCTTTAAGAATTTTAGCATTTTCCAGACAAGATGATGAACAATTTGAATCAGTAGATACCTCAGAGTTAGAACTTGTAGAAGAGTAAGCCATAAGTACAAAGTTAGTTGGACCTTCTTTTGCTTGATCACTCCAATCATAATCACCAAGACCATCACATAAGGTCAAATCATTGGAAGTTGTTGTCTCCACTGGCACACTTCTTCTTGTGCTTTCCTTGTTCTTATTTTCTTGGTTCCTTGGAGCCCTGCACTCCCTTGCAAAGTGTCCCCTTTTGTGGCAGTTGTAACACTCCACCTTGGACTTAACAAACCCAATGGTCTAAATACCATTCACAGAAAACTTCCTTCTAGTGTTCTTCAAGAATCTCCTTGCCCTCATTGTTAACATAGCCATCTGCCACCTTAAATCCATCTATTCTAAATCATCAAGATGAATTTGTTGCAAGTCCTCATTGTCAAGTTATGGTCTGTTTGGTTGACTTGGAAAGAAAGCACAGATGACAGCATCACTCAAGTTGTCAATTGTTGTTGAGTTAACAACAGTAGCTTGAGTGCTAGCAGTTTTTGTACCATGAGCAGTATTAACTGCTCCATTTGTACTACTGGTGCTGTTTGAGGACACAAAGGCTATGTTTTATGTGTTTGTGCTTGAGCTTGATGTTCCTTTGACCTCTGGGTTCATAGATATTTAGGCTGTTGTAAAGATCATCCAAGCTTAATGTATCTATCTCAGGCTTGTTCCTCCACACAATGGTATGTGTGTTCCATTTTGGTGACAGACTTCTTAAGAACATCTGATTCACATCTTCTTGTGAGATAATTTCACCATGAATCTCCAACTAACTGATAAGCTTTCAAAGCCTATCAAAGGTTTGATCTAACACCTCTAAGCTAGATGTAGGAAAATTTTCATACTGCTGCTTTAGAAGATTCCTCCGAGTCTTTTTAGTAGCAGCATTCCCTCCAATGAAACAGTAACACTAATAAACACACAGGTTAACAAACAAAAGCTTCAATATATTAATACGAATACTCTAACTAGTATTAGGGTTACAAAACCTTGAAGCTATAACGATGTCAAAACAAAAGATTTCTAGATATCTAACTCTATGCCCTAGGACCTCCTTTTATACACCAAGGAGTCCTAACCGGCTTACAATATTTTCCTAAGTTATCATGATCTTTTAAACAAATAACTTATACGTATCTTTTACAAAAATATCTCATACATATATCATAAGCAATCTTTATCTTTTCTCTAAGCAGTCTTTATCCATCCCTTGATAGTAGAAACTCTTTCAGCAGTCTTAATCTTTCAGCAGTTGTAACTTTGTACTAGCAGCATTAACTATGAACAAGCAGTAGTAACTTATACACCAACAACATTAACTGTGTACAAGCAGTAGTAACTACTTAGAATATTTTCTTCAATCTTCATCACCAGTACTAACTTTACTCTAGCAGTACTAACGTATACTAGCAGTACTAATACACACTAGCAGTACTAAGTTACACTAGCAATAGTAACTATGAACTAGCAGTACTAACTACTTAGCATATTTTCCATTATCTTTGTGCTAGCAGTAGTAACACACACCTGAGCAGTAGTAACTTCAAAGATCATCACGAAGTCTTTTAATCCTAACATATAAGAAATAACATTTAACTTAGATGTCCTTAAATCTTTTAACAGTTGTTCATTTTGTTCTTTAAGAATTTTAACATTTTCCAAACAAGATGATGAATAGTTTGAATTAGTAGATACCTCAGTGTTAGAACTTGTAGAAGAGTAAGCTATGAGTGCAAAGTTAGTTGGACCTTCTTCTGCTTGATCACTCCAATCATAACCAAAACCATCATAAGACACCAAAGCATTAAAAGTAGTTGTCTCTACTGGCACAACCCTTCTTGTGTTTTCCCTATTCCTGTTTTCTTGGTTCCTTGGAGCCCTGCACTCCCTTGCAAAGTGTCCCCTTTTGTGGAAGTTGTAACACTCCACCTCGGACTTATCAAACCCAATGGTCTTAGTACCATTCATAGAAAACTTCCTTCTAGTGTTCTTCAAGAATCTCATTGCCCTCATTGTTAACATTGCCATCTGCCACCTTAAATCCATCTCGTCCAAATCATTAGGATGAATTTGTTGCAAGTCCTCATTGTTATAGTTGTGGACTGTTTTATTTGACATGCAAAGAAAGCATAGATACAACTTCAATCAAGTTGTCAATTTGTTTGTTGAATTAACAGTAGTTTTAGCTTGAGTGCTGAGCATTTGTATCACAATGAAAGTATTAACTACTCCATTTGTACTGCTAGTGCTGTTTGAGGACACAAAGGCTACGTTTTATGTGTTTGTACATGAGCTTGATGTCCCTTTGACCTCTGGTTCATAGATCTTCAGGTTGTTGTAAAGATCATCCAAGCTTAATGTATCTATCTCAGTCTTGTTCTTCACACAATTTGTATGTGTGTTTTAATCCACTCTGGTCCGAGACGTCTTTAGGAACTTTTGATTCACATATCATTTGAGATACATTCACCGAATACCAACCTGACTGATAAGCTTTTTAAGCCTATCAAAGGTTTAATCTAACACCTTTGATAGATAGCAGTAAAATTTTCAATACTATGCTTTAGAAGATTACTCTGAGTCTTTTTATTAGCAACATACCCTCAAAACATCTCTCAAACTTCATAATGACTTGGCGATCTTTGGATGGAGGTTTAAACTACAATTGATGTTCATTTAGGGATGCCGCCCATCAATAAGTGCTTTCTTGCCTTCAGAATCTAACTCTTATGTGCCTTTTCTTCTAATAGTGTAGGAGCATTGTAGTCTCAACACCTCAACACTTTAGTTTATTGGAGGTGCATTAACCCCATTTCTCGTCATGACTTCCCAAAAGAATAATCCAATAATTTTGGCTATACTGTTCCAGTCCTCGATCTCCAAAGCTCAATACTCACATTTGTTTGGAGCATATGCACTTTTGATGCAGCACCATATTTAGCTGAGTCTTGATCCATCTCTTCTAGCAAAGTTTCTCAAAGCAATAAGCTCTGATACCACTTGTTAATCCTAGTTAACTTCTAATGATTGAATTCCTTAAGCTTATTTAAGGTTTAGTTATGCTAGATAAATTTAACACAAGTTAGTTTAAGAAACCTTGTTTGATAATACTAAAGATTATGCGAAATCTAATCTTTAATATAAGAAGAATTCTCCAATGAAACAGTAACACAAAACAATATAATTTCAACAATAAAAGCTCCAATATTATTATTACAAATAATACGAATACTCTTCTAGTATTAGGGTTACAAAACCTTGAAGCTATGAATTATATGACTAAGATACATAAAACTCTATGCCCTAGGACCTCCTTTCATACACCAAGGAGTCCTAGTCGATTTACAATATATATTATTAAAACTTAGATTATTCTCAAAGATCTATTCTATAAATAACAATCCTTATCTCATAAGTAATCTTGATCTAAAAGCAATCTTTATCTTTTAGCAGTTGTAATCATTCAACAGTTGTAACTTTGTACCAGCAACATTAACACTAACCAGCAGTAAGTAACTTATACACCAGCACAATTAACTGTGTACATGCAGTAGAAAAACTACTATAAAAATAATTTCTTTTTTTCAATCATCACCAGCAGTACTAACTTTAGCTCAAGTAGTACTAACATACACTAGCAGTACTAAGTTTACATTGAGCAGTAAGTATAAAATATACTCTAGCAAAAGTAGTAGCTTACAGTACTAAGTTACACTAGCAGTAGTAATATACTCTAACCTGAGTAGTAACTTCAAGAAGGCTTTTAATCTCAACACGATTACTAAAACCAAAGTGCACTATTAAGTCTAGAGCTAAAAGAGATCATCCATAAATCTCATTAGGACACTTGTCAAAATTATGCTTGCTAATTTACACAATGTGAAAAACAAGAAATATATATTAAGAGTCCTCATTATCCTTTGATTTTTTGCCAAAAAAACAACCCCAAGGGATTACTAAGGTTAAACACACTGAAAGATGGAAATCCTACTTAAGCCAACATCAAACAAGCTCTTGGTAGGTGACATGTGAGATCCTATACTGTCGAGCTTGTGATACTAGATATCGATTCGGTCTAGCTTATGAATTGATGAATTTTGAAAAAGAAAAAAACTGTTGGTGTGTCATAAAAACCGTTTGCAATTTGACACACCAACTGATTTTCTAAATCGATTTTTAATCTTATTCCATGAACAATGTCCTCTATCCTCTGAAGAGGTATCTCCATAACATGCTCATAAACATCTTGCAAATCCTCCTTAACCTGCTCTAAACGCTTTACATTGTCGGGTATAAGCATACGATCAAGGAAATCAATCTCGGCAACCACATCTACTCCAACCTCCATAGTACCTCTATCACTGGACTCGACCTTGTCCTCAACCTCATCCTCTACATTAACCCTAACATCGACCTCCATATCAATACCTGCATCAACCCCAGTCACAACATCCATATTTACTGCAACCTCAACAGTCATAGCATCAGCCTCAATGTCCTCTAACACATTCTTATCAATGTCCTCCTCAACACTATCCTCTGGTGGAATAAAATCCCTAAACCTCTTGCTAGGTGGAAGAAGATCTGCACGAGAAGGAACTAAAGCTCTTGTAGCATAGATAGATGAAGTCACGGTAGCAGCACGAGACCTACATCTCTTGCGAGATGGTCCAACAGATGACTCAAAAGAAGAATCCCCAGGTGATGACTCAGATGTCGTCGGCGGATACATGGTAGATAATGGGGCAGACCTCTAATGAAGATAAGCCTCGCTAAACCGTGGAGTCCTAGCAAGTGGTGGATAAACAAATCTTAGTGGTGTAGATGAATCAACAACAGTGGTGTCTGGTGATGCACGCCTAAAGTTAAAGATCACTACAACATGTTCACAAGTTGAAGTAAAGAAATCAAGTCTGCGAGCACAAGACTGAAGAAAAAGCATAGTATGCTAGGCTTAAGTTTTTGTAAAATGGAGTGACCTCCTTTAGGGAGAGATTGTTAGGATCACAAAAAGTATCGGTCACTTCCATTATATCGTTAGATAGCTCGTATAGCAATATTTGGAAACTAAATAGCCTAAATAAGCAAAAGCCCATGGAAAGCCTATGGACCAAGCTTATGGCTGGTTATGTAATAGGTATAAATACCCTCTCCATGTGTGGAGAGGGTGTTGGTGGGTTGTTTCATTTTTCTCATGATCTAAGTGTGTATTTCTTGTTTACTTTCTCTCACTAGAAGCATCCTCCCAACCACTTTCTCTTTATAATTTCTTCATTGTTCTTTGGTGTTATTGATTTAATAAGGTTTCTACACAAGATTCAGTGGGTTGATGGGGTCACAATTAACAAGCGACGCCGTCGTGACTATTTTCTTATATATACAACCTTAGTTTTTAGGGTTTAAGGGTGGAATTAGTGGGTAATACTTAGGGAACGACTTGGTGCATTATTGTAGACATTTTTAGGGTTTTATAACCCTTTTGTATCCACCATTACTCCATGTTTAATTAAAGTGAAGTTCTTTTATCCCTTTAATCTTTTGATATGTCTATGTATTATTTGATTAATCATTTTTTGCTTTCAATTAACATGTTAGGCTAAATTTATTAGTGTTTGCTAATGATAGAATGAAACTTAGTTTATGATTCCTTTACAATTACTTCATGTTGGTGGTGTGCACATTAGGCTCTAGAAAACTAGCTTCTTTATTGATTGTGAAGATGTCTAGGGAAACGTGATTGTGTAGAAAGGATACCATCACAATAGTCTTCATACTACCTTGCCCTGATATGGTTGATCATCTTTTAAGTGTTTGAACGCGTGTAATATACTCTTCGAAGCCTCGTAATAGTCTTCACACTAATTTACTTGTGCGTTGTCTTAATAGAATATTGCATAGAAAGTGGGTTCATGTAATTCACTTGTAAATTAGGAAATACTTACACATTGCATCGTAAGGGTGACGGGCAATAGGATTAGGAAGAGCAAACTAAGGAGTAATGCATGATTAAGTGACCACGTTTGTTTACCTATACGAGTTTCCACATAGTTAGATTAGAATTAGATTAGTAGTTTAATTAGTTTAAATCAAAACCCCCTTCAAAACCCGAGATTTTACTTGCTTTCTAAAAAACATAAAAATACAAAAATGATCTTCTCTCAACCCTTTGACCTTAGTGACATTCGATTCGAGCCTACCCAAACAATTCCCCTAGAGAACGATAACAATCCCCGAGTCTTACCTATACTATACCGCAACGATTAGGTATACTGCCGAGGGGATTGTAAAGCTTTGGTGTTACAATCCACGCACATCACATTATAACACATCATCCTAAATCACTATAATCAAATGAAACATCACATAACCCAAATCCAGTTCACTAACAAAACCCTACAACATCATCTTCAAGACCATGACATTCATTACAGATCTAAATCTAAACATCTATCCCGTGTTCAATCGGGATGTTATACTCGACACAGATCCAAACAACACCACACGATAAAAAACCCACCAAATCAAATCCAAAAACAAAAATCAATCCCACATCATATAACATATAAATCCAGATCCTAACTTAAGAAAAAATCATGAAACATAAACTCCAATCAATATGTAGTTGATTTAAAATCACTACTTCCATAAGAGAATGAATCGCCACAGTGTGGAACAGTTGCCGTTGGCGTGCCTGGGTAGTGGTGATGGCTTTGGATAGGGTTTTGATAGAGTTGGGATTTCGAGTAATGGGAGATAAGTAGGTATGAAAGAAGACCTGCTGATTAGCTGAAGTTTGTTATTGAAGCTGTTTGTTGTAGTGGGTATTGAAATGCCCCTTTTATGACTCAAAATTTGACCATTATTTAAAGACTTTGCAAAAATGTAAGACCGAGAATGACCTTTTATCATTTTTTTATAAACTGGCCAAAATCAATTACCATTAAATTCTTTAAATTATTACCAAATTAAACTAGACTCTATTATCTTTGAAGCGGCAGGTGGCACGCCTTCTAAATCCTTACAGTTTGGTTTTTACGGCAAAAACAAAATCGACAAAATCTACAGACTCAACCAGCCGGGCGGCAAAACTGCCTCGCCAGGCGGCTAGTGAGAAGCCGAGCGGCAAAAAGGCCACGTCGGGCGGCTTCTTTCATCTGGTCACTCAAAAATGCATTTTTGACACTTTTTTCGGAAAACTAACTTCCTGAACTCGACATTATACAAAACTTTCCAGAATTCATTAATACATTATAATACATCATTTCCGTAATCATTTGTAGTCTAAATGACCCAAAAACATATACTTTACGGGGTTTATCAAACACTCCATTTTAACCCGTTTTCATTCACTATAACACACAACCATAACAAATGACCTTGACCCTCTTTCACTTTGACATTTACAAAGTACTTGACCCTTGACAACAACATTAACAAACATTCATGACACTCGGGGTTCAACTTTGATTTGAGTTCGACATCTAACACTTACTTCATACGCATAAACCAACATATAATCTCTTAAGCCATGTGCTTTATTCCAAGGCCTTACATTGCATCATGAGCACCTACACAAAACATCAACAACTAAAAGGGTAAGCTTACGCTTAGTAAGTTACCCGCATATAATATATCATCATATATGACACAATCAAATGCAAAAATATACAACATGTCTAAACACTTATCTATTTACACATTCATTTACATACTTATACACTAAACCACAAACACTTACAAACAAATTATCATGATCAAAACACTTACCTTGATTAGTCCCATGTCTAAACCAAGGATAATCCATTACTAGAGCTTATCAAGTCTAGTTTCCACATCCATTCTAAGTCTCTTAATTCTTACTCCCTGAATACTTAACAATCCATACACATAATACCAATAATTATTCATGTACCATAACATATTTTAGCATGGTTACTTACCTCAAATCTAAGCTAAGTCTTCCATTAATCCACTATCATCATTCTTCCATCTTATCCAAACATCATCATTAAGACCTATAATCATATTGATACAAAATCAATAACAAGGTTTTATACTATCCATTAACACACCTATTATCAACTTCTAATCCTTTTTAATTATTATATGATCATATCGTGATCATATTCTAAAATCACCAATTTATCTTTAATTTATTAATTACCTTAACCCACATTCATAAACACCTTAATTCTTGCTTTAGAAACATAGTTACCCAAAACCCCCAATTTGGGTATATCAACCCTAGCTCTAATCTCTAATTAATTCAAGATATGTGATTACTTAATTAATGGGAAACATTGCTAAGGATTCATTACTTGAATCTAAACACTAATCTTCCTTCAAGATGATCATCAAGACTCTATGTTTTCCCCCTCTTTCTTATTAGGGTCGACACCCACAACACACACCTACCAGACTAAAGAGTTGTTTGGAAATTCTAGAATTATACAGATATTTGTTTGGTGAATGTTTGCCTTATTGACACATTTAATCCTTCAATTTATCCTTTCTCTTATTTTGGCCACATTGACTTATGAAACACATTTACTATTTGACAACATTAGTCCTTTAAGTCTATTCTTTTATAAATATGACACATTAATCTTTCTCAACCTATTTACTATACTTATACTTATAGTTGACTACCGGGTTTGACTAACCAATTACGCAATGTCTTCAAACTTATAAAAGTTATAGTCAAACTCTCTAATGGCATTCTTGTAATTAAATACTTATAAACCGGTTTTGGGGTGTTACAATTCTACCCCCTTATTTAATATTCTTCCTTGAAATCTCTTTGTCTAATATTAACTAAAACTTGGTAGTATTATACTCCTTATTCCATTTTAGCATTTTCAATCCTATATTCAACTAGCTGCATCAACCTATATGGTTTTGCAATGCTAGCCATGCTATAACACAACTAATTACCTTTAATCCGTTCTACTTCTCACTTAATTCTATCTCATCTACACTCTTTTTGATGACGAACGTCATTTAAGTGACATTTTACCATGCCAATATATCACTATATTAACCTTTTTGCTTGAACATTGCGTTCTTACTTATTTCTCATCTAAAATTTTCCACAAAGTCTACATGTCATTTGGAAAATGTAAAATTTTAACTTTACGTAAGTCAAACATTAACTAATACTTTTGCATTATATCATAGTTATTCCACCATTCCTTTAACGCTTCCTTTATATCATCTCGTTTTCTTTACTTCTTTCTAAGAATTTTAACTAGGTCTATAAGTCACTTGAGAAAATTCAATACTTTTGACTTCATAAATTCAAACTTCAACTAATACTTTCACATTTTACATAAGGGTGCTAATACAACTTAGTGACCACTATATTCATTACTTACATTGATACCATGTTGATAACGCTCATTTTATACATATTTTTATATGTGTTATCAGTAATTTTATATATCTATTTTGGTTAATTATAAGAACTTTCGATACTTAATCAAGTATATTTTCTATTGTAGGTTCATATGATGTGTCGTGGAAGAAAGCGGAAGTAAACACGAAGATTTGAAGCTTAAACGAAGAAATAACTCAAGCTGAACGCTTCCAGACACCTGTCCACTATTTTGGGCATAACTCGGTCTTACGAACTCCGTTTTAGTTGGTTTAAGCGGCCACACAAAGAGAATTCAATTATCTACAACCTTGAAAAAGGCCAAGTGCTGAAAATTGCCCAAAGTGTGGTGATTTTACCAAAATTGCGGCGCACTTTTAAGGCGGTGGAAAGAATTAAAGGCATTAAATGAAGACAACATTAACACCCAAAGTGCGGCGTACAATATATTTGTGCGGCGGTTTTAGCCCCTGAGCAGCCTATAAATACCATCCTTTGGCTCTCCCATTTCATATATCTCTCACACAATCTTATATCTTACATACACACATTCATTAGAGCCTTTGGAGATGAGGAAGGAGTGGTGAGGATCTTACCACCACTACCCACCATAAACCACCACTAAAACACCATATTTCCATAACCTAAGCACATCATACCATGAGGATTATAAGATTCACACCAAATCTCTAATTCCTTTACTATATTAAACCCGTTACCAAACACACCATTTGGCGACGCGTTCTTGATTTCCAGCGGGTTTGTGAAAGCCTTGTGGGTTATCTTAGTAGGTTTGGATGTTCGTTGTTTGTAGGAATGATTGGTTATTAGTTTTGTTATGATGTAATGTTCGTTGTTTACTTTGTTCCAATATGTGAAACATGATATAATATTTGGATAATTTTGCTATGACTTATGAATATATATGTTTATGAAATCAATGTTATCTTTGCTTGGATCATTTTTTATCTTTTGGTATATCATTGCATTTGAAATATGCCGAAAGGGTTAATTGTCTTGATATATATTGAACCGTTTGTCTATGGTGAATCAATATCATGCTTGTGAGAATTATGTGGTAAAATGATAAACAACCCAAGTAGAATGATGTTTAAGACCCTTCCTTATGTTGACCGACTAGGTTGGGAGGAACTCATATATATGCATATTTGATATAAACCATTCTTAATGCACTCGTGATAATGTAGTATATAGGCCGAAAGGATTCTATGTTATTATTCGTAGATATGCATGTTATTATGATTACCCGTCATATATAACTTGTATGCTTTGTTTATATAAAGTCTTTCCCTATCTCTATTTATTATGTTATGTGGATCATGCCTTGTTTCTTGCTTGCTTTATACATACGT
The DNA here is from genome assembly GCA_026074375.1 of Tanacetum coccineum. NCBI lineage: Eukaryota > Viridiplantae > Streptophyta > Magnoliopsida > Asterales > Asteraceae > Tanacetum > Tanacetum coccineum. The sequence goes on from BQNB010041249.1 coordinate 12,326, forward strand.
TTTGGCTATTTGATTCGTAACAATCATTTAGCTTTGTTACTTGATAAACAATCTATGAATTGCTACAAATCCCGTGGAACGACCTGGACTTACCTAATACTATATTACACTCGAATAGTGTATACTTGCCCAAATGTTGTGTTTTTAGTCAAAATCGGTATTTCTAGTTATTATAAATTTGAAGCTTGCAAAAACACACATCAAGTTTTTGGTGCCGCTGTTTGTTTAGTTATTTGCAGATTGTTTGCTAGTCTTGTGCATCTTACGTGTGTTTAAATCTCTTTAAAATCTTAAAATATGTCTGCTGTTACAGAAAGTACGGCGCCCATCTTTATGTGTGCGCCACACTTCCCCTGTTCCCGTTTGTTATTTTGCAGGTTTACTGCAGTACGCCGGTTTCACACCAAAACCGCCGCACTTGTTCTATGATAACCCTCTTCTCTTTCGCCGTACAGTTTTCTGGTAAACTAAATCAAAAATCATTTTTCTTCAGGAAGTATGCCACACATTCAATCTGTGCGCCGGTTTTTCCTAGAAAACCCAAAAAGTACGCCGTACTTTTCAGAAGTACGCCGCACTTTCTTCAAAATTTTCACCAGCAGAATCTGATTTGAAACCAAAACCAAAACCCAAACAAAACCCCGTAAATTTCTAGTCTCGGGTATGTGATCATTTGAAATCTCATTTTCTAAATTATTTTTGCTTATTTTGATTTCTACATGTTCCTGTTTATATAATAAATCATGTTTTTGTTAGTTTGTTAGTTTTCCTTGCATTGCATCTATTAAAGCTATAAAAATTTGTTGTCAAAACTCATAGTATGATGCACTTGTTATTAAGTGCGTCGTGTTTTCTCAACATCCAAAAATATTGATTTTGTATAAAAATAAATCTGATGCATTATTATTTTTGTCTTATCATATGTGAATATTTGTTATCTTTTGTTTGTTTCTGCATGCTTGCTTGTTTGTGTATGTTTGCCTGTGTGTTTGTTTAAAAAAAAGGCATAACAATGTTAAAACTATAAAATATTACAAAATAGTTTCGTATTTCCTTTTGTTTAGTTGGTGTGTTTGTGTTTGTCTATTTATGTGTTTGCATGTGTTTGTATTTGTGATAATAAATCAAAAAAATCTAAAAATATGTTTTTTTCATAATAAAACAGCCCATGTATTTTGTTGTGCGGCGTACTTTTGTCATTTTTCCCACGCTAGTATTTTAAAATAGAGTTAAGTTCATTTTTGGTCCTTGTGGTTTGGTGCGTTTTTCACTTTTGGTCCAAAATTAAAAAAAGGTTTGGTTTTGGTCCAAAAGACATAGTTTCGTTCCACTTTTAGTCCAAAAGATATAGTTTCGTTACACATTTGGTCTAAAAGACATAGTTTCGTTCCACTTTTAGTTACGGAATTGGACTAAAAGTGGAACGAAACTATGTTTTTGGACCAAAACCAAACATTTTTTTAATTTTGGACCAAAAGTGAAAACGCACCAAACCACAAGGACCAAAAATGTACTTAACTCTTTCAAATATATGAAAAAATGAATAAATAAATATCTAAAAAAAAAAGTATTAAAGAATATTATAATATATATAATATATATATATATATATATATATATATATATATATATATATATATATATATATATATATATATATAACTCTTTTTATTTACCTTATATAATTATTGTGTGCTAAAAATATAAAAAATATATAAAACCCAAAAATATTTTTTTATAGTTGTTAAAGGTTATCGATCCTTGTGTGTGTTTGCCTATAAATTAAAAATCCTAAAAGTTTTTCTTTTCGCCTTAATTTTTTGCTTTCGTATGTGTTTATGAATGTTTAAATACTAGTAATTATATTTTCCTTTCTATTTTATTTTTCATTTCATCGTGTTTCATTTGTGCTTGTTTTAGAAAATTGTGTATACATAAAAAAAATAAAAAATTATAAATCGTTGTTTTGAACTTTGTGGGTGTATTCGCTGTAAACCCTCACAAGACTATAACTCGTCCACTTGGGGAACCAAGGGGTTTAAAGGCTTGTTGCATACGCTAAATGCAATCGTGTTGCATACGAAAGTGCACTTTAGTATTTTACGGTTTTTGTAGTTTTTGCAGAATAATAAAACAGGTGGAGCTTGGATTGGTGATAGTTTTATACGTGAGAAATGAGATATTTGGATCGATATATTATATATGGTTGAATTCACATGCTTGGCATTCCGTTTCATGTCGTATCTTTCAGAATTCAACCAAGCACTTATTAGCCTCGGGAAGTCTCGTTTCTCTTATATTTATTTTTCCCATATTTCCTACTTTTAAGTTGTTTTCTAAATACGCATATTTCTAAACTTAAGTGTGGGGGGGGGGGAAATAAATTGGAAAATCATACTCATTATTAAAAGTATAAACTTTTTTTCGCCCTCTGTAATCTAAAAATCTAATTTATTTTTAAATCTTTTGTCACTTAGGTTAATATATTAGAATAAAACGTAGTAAAAAATAATAAAAAAATAAATAAAGGTTTGAAAACAGAGATGTGTCCTGATTGATAAAGCAAATCCGACTCGGGATCGATGACATTACTTGCGCATTTATACCAATCACCCAAAAAAATGTAAGGTTTAGATCTTAAGGAATTCGGGTATCTACCTTTGAAACCTAAGATAATTTTTTGCCTTTAGCTTTCTAGAGTTAACGTTTGAATGCAATTGCAAGTGGCTCATCCGTCGTTACGGCTATGTATTTGTAGTTTGTCACTTTTTCTGGAGTATTGGTATCGGTTTAAAATTTGTATGAGTGTGCCGATGATTTATTGATTCTAAAACTTATGCTTGAAATCATTACGAGACCGCAATGAGATCACGTTCGCGTGATATAGGTATTTTTACGTGATAAAGAGGCAACTTAGGATTTAACCCAAATTAGCCCAACCATTTCATATTATTTATTCTTTTAGCTAATTACACTAATTAGCTAACCTCCCATAAATAAAACCCTTTTGTAGCACTCATCTTTAGTGCTAGATACCCTTAGTTTAACCCGCTGAGCCATTCTATTCATTTTTCTCGTCCATGAAAAAATAATACAAAAAAAGAATATAACCTTTAGCCTAGCCTTACCCTTTGTCGAAAATCCCTATGGTTGGTTGCTAGTTGCTTGGTATGATTTGTTGATTTTTGCTGATAGTTTGTTCGCACTTTGCTATAAGTGTTGTGCCATTTCAATGAAGACGAAGGTTGCAAACTCCGTATTTTGTATTTTTATGGTATATTCTTATCTCAAGTGTGGGGGAACTTTCTTTTATTCTTAGCGTTTTTTATAGCATAAGCTTTCAACTTTTGATCCATTAAGTTTTTAGCAATTTGAACAGCATCTTGGAGTCTTGTAGGTTCTGCAGCAATCACATTTCCCTGGATATTATCTGGGAGACCTCCAATAAACTTCTCAACTCGATCCTCCTCCTCGAGAACCATCTTAGTGCACATCATAGTAAGCTCTTGGAATCTTTAAGTATAAGCAGCCAAATCATTGTTCTTCATGGTCAAATTCCACAGTTCAGATTCCATCTTTTGAATTTCAGTCCTTGGGCAGTACACTTCAGCCATTAGCTTCACGAGCTCTCTCCATGACATGGAAAATGCAGCATCAGCTCCAATAGTCCTCTTATGTGAGTTCCACCAAGTTAGTGTACTGTTTAACAGTGTGCAAGTAGCATACTTGACTTGGTATTTCTCTGGACAATTGCCGATATGGAAAACTGTTTCCATTTTATCAAACCACCTTATCAACCCGACAACTCCTTTCGTTCCCTTAAAGTTAAGTGGTTGACACTTCATGAAATCCTGGTAAGTACATTCTCGAGCAACAAGCCTAGTGCCTCTATTATTCTCATTTGGATTTCCATTTCCACCATTTCCATTTCCACCATTTCCATCTCCATCATTTCCATCTCCACCATTTCCATTATCTCCGTCGCTGCCATTTTGGCTTTGACTTTTAGCCTGGCTTTGACTTTTAGCCTCGAGGGCATTGGCAGTACTGTTTACCTTAGAAGCAGCCAATGCTTCCTCTACTCATCGGTTAACGAGTTCTTCAATTGCCCCCGGGGTCATACCAGAACAAGTGATAGTCATGTTCTACAGCACAAGACATAACACACGGTGAGATTTGATACGAGATATAGCCACTATTAATGGTAAATTAGGTTTATATATTAAAATACAATAGAACATGTTTCGCCAGAACAAGTAAATAACAATAAAGATAAATACGCGAGAGAATCAAGACTAGCTTTTCATATCATATATAAAAGCATCAGTCGGTTACATTCAACCTATAATGGGGAACTTGATTTACGCTAATACTACTACTATCAACTGGCTCTACAATTAGCCTACAGTCCATACACAACATGATGGACAAAAACCTAAACGCCTCGCAGCGAATGTCACCAATCTCTTAAATCGCATCCTATCATAGTAACGGAGCCTATGGATCTACCTAATCCCACTCTCCATAAATGGCAGTACTGTTTGCCTCAGAAGCAGCCAACGCTTCCTCCACTCATCGGTTAACGAGTTCTTCAATTGCCTCCGGGGTCATACCAGAACGAGTAAGCTAGCTCTCTCTCCACCAGCAATCAAACTCCTCTCCTCCAAGTCTCTCTGTCCTATCTCAATGTCCTCTATCCTCTGAAGAGGTATCTCCATAACATGCTTATAAACATCTTGCAAATCCTCCTCAACCTGCTCCAAACGCTCCACATTATCGGGTATAAGCATACCATCAAGGAAATCAATCTCGGCAACCACATCTACTCCAACCTCCATAGTACCTCTATCACTTGACTCGACCTTGTCCTCAACCTCATCCTCTACATTAACCCTAACATCGACCTCCATATCAATACCTGCATCAACCCCAGTCACAACATCCCTATTTACTGCAACCTCAACAGCCGTAGCATCAGCCTCAATGTCCTCTAACACATTCTTATCAATGTCCTTCTCAACACTATCCTCTGGTGGAATAAAATCCCTAAACCTCTTGCTAGGTGGAAGAAGATCTGCACGAGAAGGAACTAAAGCTCTCGTAGCATAGATAGATGAAGTCACGGTAGCAGCACGGGACCTACATCTCTTGCAAGATGGTCCAACAGATGACTCAAAAGAAGAATCCCCAGGTGATGACTCAGATGTCGTCGGTGGATACATGGTAGATAATGGGGCAGACCTCTAACGAAGATAAGCCTTGCTACACCATGGAGTCCTAGCAAGTGGTGGATAAACAAATCTTAGTGGTGTAGATGAATCAACAACAGTGGTGCCTGGTGATGCACGTCTAGATAAGGAATGTTAGAAATAGAATGCCCAGATGATGAATGATCTGTAGATGAATGACTCGATGATGATCCAGAAGTAAAACGATCCAATTAATGTGATGTGTACCTCAATGCTAAACGATGAGAAGGTAAAGGGCTAACTAACTTCCTCGCGGTCAATGCCCTACATGGCCCACCAGGATGAGTATGGTAAAGTCGACCAATGGGAATGTCCTCCTCGAGTCGGATAAGAATAGCTCGTCCTCGACGAATCCTGGGTGGGGCAACAACAGGTGCAAGTAGAAACTCAGATGATGGTGCAACAATAGCAGATAGTGCGGGTAAATGTTAGCCTCAAAATATTGAGTCAAACATGAAGTTCGTCCATTATGTATGTTAGTCTCGGTCAATCAATTAGTTAACGTTGTATTAGGAAAGTATTGGGAATCTGGCTCGATAATTAAACTAATATTGTATATGTTTCTGGTTTAATCCCAAGCAAGACCCGAGCCCGGATCCTAGTTAAATATCCCACACGTTTACTTAAACGTGACGGGGTATATATATATCTTTTCCACTTGGAAAAGATAGCTAACTCTTTCATTTCTAAGATATTCTTTCTAATAATATCTTTCTTTCTCTCTAACCTCTCTCTTGTTTCTCTCTCTAAAACCTTCATTTCTTCTTCTCTTTTCTTCTTCGATTCATTATATGTTATGAAGTGATAATCAGGATCCTACAATTGGCATCAGAGCTACAATGGATTTGTATATGATTCTTGTGGCTAAACAAGATCAAATTCATGAGTTATTAAGTAACTTTATTTGTTCTTGGTTCAAAAAGTCTAACCCGGATTTTTATGCTTAGATGTGTTTATGCTTATGTGTTTAAGCAAGATCTAGGCATAAGGTAACTATTTGTGCAAGAAAAATCAAGTTAAAAGGTCATAAAGGGTTTGATTTTGGTGATTTTGTGTGAAAAATACGTATTTTGCTCAAAGAGAAATATGCAGGTATGAATGAAGCGAAATATGTTTTGAATGAAGTGAAACATGTTTCAAGCGAAATATGACAGGTTGATTTGAAGCGAAATATGTCATTTTGAAGAGAAACATGCATTTCAAGTGAAATATGACATCAAGCGAAATATGTTTCTAGTTACAAGCGAAATATGTTTTGTTTGTTCAAGCGAAATATGCAAAAAGATACAAGCGAAATATGTCTTTCTTATTAAGCGAAATATGTTTGAATTTCAAGCGAAATATGTCTGAACTTCAAGCGAAATATGCATGCAATAGGCCAAACCAAATAAGCAAGGGTTTCAAGCAAAATATGCACTGTTTAAGCAAAATATGCAAGGTTTAAGCGAAATATGCACGTGTTCAAGCAAAATGTGCAATTTTTCCAATTAGCCTAATTTTGGTGATTCACTTTCGGTACAAACATCAACCTAAACCACAAACAAGAACTTAAAAGACAATCAATTCACAACAAACAAACCTTAAACAAAATCAATTACTCACTCACAGTTTTCTATTGATTTTGTAAAATCCCGTTAAACTCTTTATCGGTTTTAATCATAGACGTGTAAAATCCCGTGAACATGAATTGCATACAAGACCACAACTTCAATCACATCATATCCACTTAAGGTCCAACAACTTTCACACTTTATAATTCATAACCATTCATTCATCATGCCTATTCCAGTCAATACATCCTCAACAGATAGTCAAATACACAACAATATCATGGCAGCTGGTTCAAAAGATCGTCCACCAATGCTTGGACCAGGAAGATATTCACAATGGAGATCATGTTTTCTATGGTACATTGACACGAAACCAAATGGCGAGGGACTGAGAAAAAACATACTATCTGGTCCCTACGTGCCATCTACTGTACTAGTTCAAGTTGTTGCTGAAACGGAAGGTAATCCTGCAATACAACAACATACAACAATTGAAACAGTATTGAACATGACTCTAGAGAACAAAGAACACTTTCTATCTGAAAAAGAAGCAATTTTCTTGCTTTTAACTGGTATTGGAGATGATATCTATTCCACTGTTGATGCTCGTAAAATAGCGAATGAGATGTGGATAGCCATTGAAAGGCTACAACAGGGTGAATCATGGAACGTACAAGATGTAAAGACCAATATGTTCTAGGAATTTGGGAAGTTTACATCTCGAGATGGAGAATCAATGGAGTCGTATTACTCACAATTTTATAAACTGATGAATGAATTGACAAGGAACAACTTGCAAGTTACTACAATGCAAGTGAATGTTCAAATTCTTCAACAACTTCAACAAGAATGGTCAAGATTTGTGACGGTTGTCAAGCAATCAAAAGAAATAGACACCATCTCATATCACACACTTTTTGACATTCTGAAGCAGTATCAAAATGAAGTTAATGATATCCGTGCTGAGAGAATAGCCAAAAGTGCAAATCCATTAGCACTTCTTGCGGCTGCTCAACCATACTCAGATAATTACTATCAAGCATAAAAACCTCAAAGATCAAATGTAACATCATCTTCCACAAGACCAAGTGCATCTACCAGACATAAAGGCAAAGAGATCGCCAAACCACTTACACCTCAATCGGAGTCAGTTTCTGATGAAGACAGTGATCCTGAACAAGCTCAGAGGGATAAGGATATGCAAAAGAATTTGGCACTCCTTGCAAAGTATTTCAAAAGGCTCTACAAACCTACCAACAATAACCTTTGAACTTTTTTAAACTCTAGGAACAAGACTGAAGATACCACACCAAGGTATAACAACGATAATCAGTCAGGGCAGTTTGGGAATCAAAGGACAATGACAGTTGCTGGGACTAGGGAAACTGTAGGCAGTCCGGTAGTGCAACAAACAGGGATACAGTGCTTTAACTGCAAGGGATTTGGCCACTATGCAAAGGAATGCAGAAAGCCAAAGCGTGTTAAAGACTACTCGTATCACAAGGAAAAGATGATGATGTGCAAACAAGCTGAACAAGGTGTTCCACTACAAGCTGAGCAAGCTGATTGGCTAGCAGACACGGATGAAGAGATTGATGAACAAGAATTGGAAGCACATTACAGTTTCATGGCAAAGATTCAGGAGGTCTTACCAGAAGAATCCAGTTCAACTGAACAGCCATTGGAACAGGTACAAAACAATGATGAAAATAATGTGTTTGCCAATGAAAGACAACATTCTGAGAATAATACTGCAGAATGTGCTGATGAGCGTGCTGCGCTTGCTAATTTAATTGCAAATTTAACTCTTGATACTGAGGAAAACAAAACGATTTTAAAGCAATTAAAGAAAGCAAACGCATCATTGACTCAAGAACTAGAGGAGTGCAAAACTAACCTTGATGAGACTAGTAGGGCTCTGGGGGAGGCTACTAGTTGTCGGGATAGTTGTCTTATTGCACTTCAGAACAAACAGAATGAGCTTGAGAAGTACATAGCCTTTAATGACCGGACGATTGATTATGACATTCTTCAAACAAAGTTAAATGAAACTCTAGGACTATTAGCTCGTAAAGACATTGACATAAAAGAAGGTTTAAAAACTAAAGCCTATGAAATTTCAGTTGTCAATCAAAAACACGATGAGTTAGTAAAAAGGAGTCTTTTAACAAAGTCACAATTTGAAGGTCAACTCAAAGAGAAAAGTAAGGTCATTTTGGATTTAAAGGTTAAGGAAGAAAAAGATATTGACAAGATGATTGAAATGGACAAACAATTAAAGTTTTTAAATGAAATTGTTTACACTCGTAATCAGTCAATTCAGACCATTCATATGTTAGCACCCAAATGCTCGACATATAATGGTAGACCAACCTTTGCTAATCCAAGGTACCTCAAGAAAGCTCAATCTGAGAAGCCCTGTTTATATGAGATCCCATATGATACTTCTGATCTTGCAAACAGATTTGCCCCTAATAGGGAAGAGACCATGACTCTTGCAAATGAGAGTAGATCAAAATTGAATAAAGATTATGTTAAACCATATGATTACACAAAACAAAATAGTCTTTATGAAATTTTCAAAGCACCCTCACTGGAGTATCTTTATCAGTTGGAACGCGCAAAAGAAGTTAGGAAGACAATGTGGAGAAAACCGTTTGTTAGAACAAAACCAAACATTGCTAAAAACGTTGCCTTTCTACCCGTTTCGAAATCCATTAGTAAAAGTAGACAAGTTTTTAACGACATGACATTTAACATCAATCATTTTAGAACGATTTGTGATCAAGAACAATTTGTCAACAAGCTTGGTCTAATCATACTTATAGTGCATTTCCTAACCCAACTGCTAAGACTATGGAAGTTTTGATCAAAACCTTATTAATGCCTCTTTCAGACAAAACTATACTAGACAGTCATTGTTTTGTTCATGAACTAAAAAAGGAAATGAATGACGATTTGGAGTACGTTAATTCCCTTGAAAAGGAGCTTGACGAACTTGAATCAGAAAAGGCTGATTTTTTCAAACAATATATATCTACTTCTCGAGAGGACGTGTGTCTATAGATGTTACATGTTCGTATTTCTTGCATTCTCTGTCCTGATTTAAATGCTAATACTACGAATTGCAATGCTATATCTCATAAAGTCCAAAGATGAATGTGAATGTCTTGCACAAAAGCCCTGTCAAAACAAACTGAATCTGTTAACAAAAGAAGTTCATAGAATAATTGTTAAAAGTTTTTCAAACTTGAAAAAACACTCAATCCGATTTCTCTTGAACTGCTTTACCACAATGTAAATGAAAAATGAAAAGACAACTCAGTTTGCAAAGAAAACGGATCTAATGTATTTTCGAAAAGAACGTGAACAATATCATGAAATACAAGATTTGAAAGCCAAATCAAGACAAGAACATAGCCATTAAGTGCAGTTAAAGAAACCTCATCGAGAACTCAAGGGAAAGTCTGTGGGAAACTCAGTTTAATAAACCACTGTTGTTCGACAACCAGATGCTCCAACTACGAATTCCAAACCAGCAAGTTTTAGGAAAAACCCGACTGGTATCCTTTTTTAAATTCACCTGAAAGAAAGTTTTCAAACGAAACTAGTCGGTTAATAAAAACTAATGTGTCCAATGGTTTGTTTAACTAGTCACTCAACAGAATTTAGCCTCAGATAGAAAACAAGCAGTTCGAAACCACCAATGTGATTGCAACCTGGCCCCTCTAGGAATTGCCCAAAGCAATTGTGTCAACACATCAGTCACCAAGGGAAAAAGTAGGCTCAAATGACATGGTTCATAACTACTACCTAGAGAAAGCTAAGAAAAGTGCACAACTTCAGAAAGACAAAGAAGTGAATGGAAAACCTAGTATGATTGATCCTGCTAGATTACCCAACACTGCTAATGGTTGCAAACCAAAACCTAGGAATTGGCAAGCATCAATGAGTAGTCGGGTTTCAAACAAAGATGTTCACTTAGGAGAACATAGGAAACAAAAGCCTTTCTTGAAGTTCAATGACTCATGCAACAGTGCCTACATGCAAAAAGTGCCTTTACAGTGCAAATCATGATGAATGCGTCTTAGAATACCTCTCAAGGTTAAATCCTCGTGCCTCTGCACAGAATAAGGATGCAAAATCTCATAAGACAACAAAGAGATATATGCCCGTAGAAAAGTCAAGTGCATCTAAGAAACCAGAAAGACAGATCTCCACAGGACATAGGTTCTCAAACAAAAAGACTACCACTGTCCCTGAGAAAACAATGAATCCTAGATCTTGTCTTAGGTGGAAACCAACGGGTAGAATTCTCAAGACTGTTTGTCTTAGGTGGGTTCCAACTGGAAAGCTACTCAACTCTTGCACGGGCAAGGTTGAAAATGAACCCACACATGGTTCAAATGTAGATATCCCTCATATTCATGCATGCAAACAAACTCTGGGTTTAAGTGCAGGTACGTCATTCAATGGTCAAAAGCAACAAAGAATTGACATAACTGCAGATGCACTATACAATGAAAAGCAGGAAAATCTCAGAGTGTGGTTGCTGAAATTTTTGATATCTAAGAAACCAGTGCCAGAATGGTTTCACAAAAGATGAAATGTTCAAATGACGTTTGAACACAGCAGTTCAAGCCTCGGTCGTCAATGTCAAATGGCGTCTGCTGAAAATAACACTTCAGGCCCCGTTCCTCAATGTTCAAATGATGTCTGTTCACATCAGTTCAGGCCTCGTTCTTCATCAAATGACTTCTGATCATAACCGTTCAGAACTCGGAATTCAAGACCACAGCAATGAACAGTCAAGTTCAAAGCTGGTTCCAAAAGTTGTTCCTCTAGCAGTCAAGACAGCTACATCACGACAAGAGTTGGAATTACTATTCCACCTTCACATAGCAATGCTGAGGACAACAGGTATATATATACAAATACAAAATCTGAAAAAAATAGAAAATTTCCAAAAAGATTCTTCTCGACATGTCTCTTGGAATCGATAACATTTACGTGCTTAGAAATGTCGATTAACATTGACACGGGTGTGTAAATGAAGTTCGAGCGAGAGTTTGCAAATAGTTTCAAAACACATGTCATTCTAATTTTCTATAAAGATGGCCTTATGTGCAAAAATGTCAGTACCTAACCCGTAATTCAATAAAGAAGGTTTATAACTTTCGCCTCCCAACGAGAAAAATAAATGTTCTCGGTCTTGAGCTTTCTTAACAAGACATTCAATGTTTTTAGCTCAGAACAAGGATAGTGACGCTTCAGTGCCCTTGACCCTTAAGCGTTAGTAAGAGATAGTCTCTAACATGTGTTTTTCAAAAATTTAACACAATATTTTAAGAATTTCTCGATGACAATACATAAATCTTTCAAACAATGTGTGTCACACTCCAACCCCCACAATGTTTTCAAAAGACTAACAATTTCTCATTGGTCCAATTTTGAGGGGGAGTTATTTTCGAAAAACAAAGTTTTAAACGTTCTTGGATACATCACACCCGACCATTCCTGATGTATTCAAAAACATTATCAAAAATGTTCCAAACCATTCATAGCTGACCAGATTTTCTCCACAGATTTCTCAAGACGATATTAATCACAAGGTATTTCAAAAACTAATTGTTTATTATTTAAAATAAGGTGAGAAAAATGTAATAAAATATGATCTATTCGACTCAATGTGCTGATAAGAAAAGAGTTATAATGGTTCGATCTATATCCCAACAACATTCTAATCTCACGACGACTCTGAATCATAAGGAGGTAGGTTAGGAATCAATCCTATGATCCAACCAGAACCGGAGGATCTACCCAAGGATAATCCAAAGTTAGAAATAGCAGTCCTTAGGTATGATTGGAGATGAATGTATATGAGAATATTGCCGACTAAGATTGAGCTAACACGTAGTAACAATCACAACAAGGTGATAGTCTAATGACTTCTCTTGTAAGGCATTGAAGGCGTGAAGAATGAAAAAGAAATGTATGGATACAAGGGTCTAAAGGAAAGAAGCCCTCCACACCACTAAAAGGCAAGAAACCGGGTCAATACATATCTGTCCAGAAACACAAGTGATTGCAGACATTGAAAAACGACTATCATGGACCCTAGTGATGCAATGCACAACCCTTCCCCATCATCTAGTTTCCTTAAAAAAGATACTTGTCTCATTTGTCACGGAGATACACACGTTATCTATTGACATCTCACTCCGAGATTGTTGATATTGAATAGGTGGCAGTCAGCTCCAGCCTCCGATCACTAAAACCAAAATGCACAAATCGAGTCTAGAGCCAAGAGATCAATAAATAAATCTCGTTAAGGAAGCATTCCATTTTCAAACACTTGTTGAACATCATCAGGTCACAAGCTTTATCAAGAGTCTTAAGCATGATCCTCGTAATTTTTCCAGAACATTTAGAGTGATACTATTAAGTATTGATAGTGACGAATGGAAATCCTTCCAGTGTCAACATCAAACAGCACTGTGGTAGGTGACTTGTGCGAGATACTATATAATCAAACTTGTGACAACTGGATATCGATTGTTGTCCAGAAATGAATGACGGTTGATGAAATTTGATAAAAACATGACACTCTCCGATGTGTTACAGAAAACACTTTAAAACGAGTGATCACGTCGCTTGATTTTCAAATCAATTTTCCTCGTTATACACTAACGTAAACCTGGCAGGACAAACGTGGTGAATCGCAACCTCAATCCTATTCAAATGCTCGAATCTACGAAAACATACTATCTAGAAAGCTCAAGGATTGAAAGACAAGACTTCCCCGCTAACTCTGATTTGAACACTTCAAGATAATGCAAACGTATGAGCATGTTGGAGCCAAAAAAGTACACAAGATCCGCAAGATGGCAAAGACGATAAAGACAAGGACAAAGGCCAAAGTCAAGATCACAAAAGCATAAGGACACAAGCCTACAACAAATAACAAAGAGAAAGACCAAGAACACTCGAGCTTAAACGACCAAAGCAATTCTCACTGACTCAATTAAGCGGAGTGTCATCAAAGAACTCACTTCGTGAGATTTGTTAGCCTCAATTTTATCGATTCAATAAGGAAGTTCGTTCCCTGTTCAAACCTCACTTCGTGGGAGATTGTTAACCCGGAGAATTGGTATATAGAGTCGAACAAGGAAGTCGGATCACTCTACATGGACTTCGGTCTTTAATTAGTTAATGTTGTAATAGGATAATCTCGGGAATCGGGCTCGATAGTTAATCTAATATTGTAATATTTTCGGTGTTTTAAACCCAAGTCAAACCCGAGCCCGAGGGGTCCTAGTTAAATCTCTCCGCGCGACCACTTTTAAGTGTCGGGGTATATAAAGAACTTTTCCACTTGGAAAAGTAAGTTGTTAAGTTGTTCATTTTTCTATCTAAAATATCTATTCTCTTTTCTCTCTCATTTCTCTCTCCTCCTTTCTCTCTCTAAACAACTCACCTCCTCTTTTCTTGTTCCGATTTCGTGTTTGATTCTATGAAGTGAAGTGTTAACGGGATCCTACACTTATGCTATGGACTGGAAGGCACTAAAGAAGATGATGACAGTCAAGTACTGCCCAAGGGGTGAAATCAAGAAGTTGGAAATTGAGCTCTGGAACCTAAAAGTAAAGGGTACTGATGTCGCGAGTTACACTTTGCGTTTTCAAGAGCTTGCACTAATGTGTGGAAGGATGTTCCACGAGGAATCGGATGAAGTTGAGAAATATGTTGGTGGACTTCCTGATATGATTCGGGGAAATGTAATGTCATATCAACCCAAGACGATGGAGAAAGCAATTGAGTTTGCTAACGATCAGATGGATCAAAAAGTCCTCACTATTGCTGAAAGACAAGCTGAGCAAAAGAGGAAGTTAGAGTTTAATGCTGGAAACAATCAGGGGCACCAACAACAAAACAAGAGGCAGAACACTAGGAGGGCTTACACTGCTGGGCCTGGTGAAAAGAGGGAGTACACAGGATCATTGCCCTTGTGTACAAAATGCAACTATCACCACAAAGGGCCATGTGCTCCCAGGTGTAATAAGTGCAAGAAGATCGGCCATCTGGCTCGTGACTGTAGGAGTTCTGGTCCCAATGGTAATAATAACAATCGTGGGAACTCCGGAACAACTCAGAATGCTGGCACTTGCTATGAGTGTGGTGTTCAGGGGCATTTCAAGAGAGACTGCCCGAAGTTGAAGAATAAAAACATGTAACAGGTGGGAATGACAATGCCCAGCGAAAGTGCTACGTGGGTGGGCAATGCGGAGGGACAAATCCAGACTCCAACGTCCGTTACGGGTACGTCCTTCTAAACAACTGGCTATGCTACATCCTTATTTGATACTGGTTGCCGATAAGGAGTTTTGTATCTACTACATTTAGTTCCCTAATTGATATCACAAATACACAACTATACATTAACCATTATATATGATGTTGAACTAGCCGACGGGAAAATAATTGGGATAAACACTATCATTCGAGGTTGTACATTAAACTTCTTAGATCACCCTTAACATTAACTTAATGCCCGTGAACTTGAAATTTTGACGTCATAGTTGTATGAGGGCTTGGTTGGCAAAGTACAAAATGCTGTCATTGATTGTGCCGAGAAGATCGTTCGTATTCCCTGGGGAAATGAAACCTTGATCATTCATGGTGACGGAAGTAATCAGGGAAACGGGACTCGTTTGAACATCATTTCGTGCACCAAAACTCATAAATATTTGTTAAAAGGACATCACGTCTTTTTGGCACATGTTACTACAAAGGAGATTGAAGACAAGTCGGGGGAGAAGCGACTTGAGGACGTACCAATCGTTCGAGATTTTCCTGAGGTATTTCCTGAAGATTTGTCGGGTCTTCCACCGACTCGACAAGTGGAATTCCAGATCGATTTGGTACCTGGTGCTGCACCTGTAGCACGAGCACCTTATCGATTGGCTCCTTCCGAAATGAAAGAATTGTCGGAGCAACTGCAAGAACTATCCGACAAGGGCTTTATAAGACCCAGTTCCTCACCTTGGGGAGCTCCAGTCTTGTTTGTCAAAAAGAAGGACGGTTCATTCTGGATGTGTATCGACTATCGGGAATTGAATAAACTGACGGTGAAGAATCGTTATCCTCTCCCAAGGATTGATGATTTATTTGACCAACTACAAGGATCCAGTGTTTATTCGAAGATAGACTTACGGTCGGGTTATCATCAGCTTAGAGTACGAGAAGAGGATATTCCGAAGACGGCATTTAGGACTCGGTATGGTCATTACGAGTTCCCAAGTGAATCACCATTTGAGGTTTGACAAATGCACCTGACGTTATTTATGACCGTCATCGAACCGAGTGTGGCAAACAAAGACTTGGACATAAAGTTTGTAATTGTGCTGTACGATGATATACTTACTTATTCAAAGGACAAGAAGGAACATGAAGGACATCTAAGGCAAATTCTAAACGCATAAGAAGAGGATTATAATAGCTACGTTTTCAACATGTAATTTTTGGATACCTAAGGTACAATTTCTCGGATCACGTGAATTGCCTGTCAAGGCAATACACGTGGGATCCTGCTAGATCGACGAATCAATTAAAGATTGGACTCTCCTCAAACGCGCAATGTAGATCGTCAATTTTTAGGTCTTGCTGGATACTACCGAAGATTCATTGAAGGGTTTTCAAAAAGGCTAGGATAGTCTAGAACCAAACTTACTCAGAAGAAAGTCGCCTTTGAATAGGGTGACAAGCAAGAAGCATCTTTTCAGACGTTGAAAACTAAGTTGTGTAGCGCACCTATCTTAGATCTCCCTCAAGGAGCTGAGAACTTCATTGTTTATTGCGATGCGTCACATAATGGATTGGGTGCGGTATTGATGAAAAATGAGAAGGTGATTGCTTATGCATCACGTCAGTTGAAGATCCATGAGAAAAATTATACTACTCATGATTTGGAACTTGGTGCAGTGGTGTTTGCTCTAAAAATTTGGAGACACTACTTGTACGAAACCAAATGTACGGTGTTCACGGATCATAAGAGCTTACAACACATACTTGACCAAAAGGAGTTGAATATGAGGCAACGTCGTTGGTTAGAGTTGCTCAGTGACTACGATTGTGAGATTCGTTATCACCCGGGGAAAGCAAATGTTGTGGCTGATGCTTTGAGCAGGAAAGAGCGAAGTAAACCATTAAGAGTGCGAGCCTTAGTTATGACTATTGGCTTGGATCTTCCCAAACAAATCTTAAATGCTCAGACCGAGGCACAGAAACCAGAAAATCTCAAGAACGAAGACGTAGGAGGTATGATCAGGAAGGATCTACCAAAGGAGAGGTTGGAACCCCGTGCGGACGGAACCCTATGCTTAAATGGTAGGAGTTGGTTGCCATGTTATGGAGATTTAAGGACCGTGATCATGCACGAGTCCTACAAATCAAAATACTCTGTCCATCCAGGTTCGGACAAAATGTATCAAGACATGAAAAAGCTATATTGGTGGCCCAATATGAAGGCCGACATCGCCACCTATGTTAGCAAATGTCTGACGTGTGCCAAGGTCAAAGCTGAACATCAAAGACCATCGGGATTGTTGGTACAACCCAAGATACCTGAATGGAAGTGGGACAATATCACCATGGATTTTGTCACCAAGCTTCCTAAGTCACCGCAAGGTCATGACACTATTTGGGTGATTGTAGACCGACTCACTAAATCTGCAATATTTACGCCAATGAGAGAAACTGACTCTATGGAGAAGCTGGCAAGGTTGTACATAAAGGAGGTAGTTGCGAGGCATGGGATACCTGTCTCAATCATCTGTGACCGTGACCCTAGGTTCGCATCACATTTTTGGAGATCACTTCAAAAGGCTTTGGGTACTAGTTTGGATATGAGATCAAAACTCTCGAGGATATGCTACGTGCTTGTGTGATCGACTTTGGGAATGGTTGGGTTAAACACTTGCCACTTGTTGAGTTTTCTTACAAGAATAGTTATCACCCTAGCATCAAGGCTGCACTGTTTGAAGCACTTTATGGTCGAAAGTGTCATTCACCTGTTTGTTGGGCTGAGGTTGGACAAGTTCAACTCACCGGTCCAGAAATAGTCCAAGAGACAACTGAGAAGGTCATTCAGATCAAGCAAAGAATGCAAGCCACTCGTGATCGACAAAAGAGTTACACCTATTTAAAGCGTAAGCCGATGGAGTTTCAAGTTGGAGATAGAGTTATGCTCAAAGTTTCACCTTGGAAAAGGGTCGTTGATAAGTGCTTAATTACACATATCTTTTACCTCTAAAAAACGAGCTTAAATGACCAAAAACAGACAAAAACTGCCAAATATATGTTTGTTTTGCATTTGCATTATGCAGGAAGTGGATATCAACAAAAAGACAGAAAACCAAGCCAAAATGACAAAACTGAGCATGGAATGGAAAAGACTGTGCAAAATCAAGGCCAAAGTCCAAAAATGCCAACAGTCCAGAGTCAATTTACAGAAGAAACAGCAGGACAAACCGGAGCTCGGAACTGAAGAATACTATTGGAGCAATCTAACCCATCTATGGCCGGAAGCCCCAACAGTATAATTATGAAGATGTGAAGACCAATGGGGGGCCCTCAATCAATATCAAACAGCATTAGTTGTGGAGCAAAGGACAAAGACTTGTGAAAACTTGAAGCCCAATCCTAGCCCAGTTTCAGCCAATCTCAGCCATTGTACACACAAAACCCACTTCATAACCTTATTGGGCTGAAACAAGCCTAATAACCCCACCTAAACCTTATTGGCCCAATCCCATAACTCCAATTGGGTCCCAATACAAGCCCAAGCCAACTCATCAAAAGCCCTACTAATCCTTTTTATAAAACAATAAGGACCAAAAAATGTAAATTTTAAAACTTGGTTTTATAATTAAAAATGAAAAAATAAAAGAAAAGGGGGCCCAAAAATGCAGTTAAATTTGTTTTATAAGAAAATAGAAAAATACAAACACAAGGGCCATTTTTGCAAATACAAAACCTTCTTTATTCCCTTTAGTAAAAACAGCAGGGACCATGATTTGGCCATTTTACAAACCTTTTTAAAATTCTTTTATTATAAAAACGCAGCTAATTCTGTCACTCATTCTTAACGCTAGCTATAACTAAATTTCGGGCCAAAAGAATGAAAAAGAGAGAAAGAGATGGGGGACCATTATTGCCATCTTCCCATCTTTATGTTTAAAAACCTGCAACCAACTTGGTACGCCGCAAACCCCGTACCCGCCAAAAAAACGAAAACAATCGCAAGCCCTTATCCCATGGGTTTATGGCCAAAACCAACCTCCCAATAACCATAAACTCGGTCTTGTGGCCCAGCTCACCCTCGACCAATTACCACATCCCCTATTGCCTATAGACCTCCCCCTGGCAAAATCACTCAACCCGAAGCACCCCATCCATGGCTGAGAATGATGCAAGGCAAATGGAGGGCTAGGATTACCTTGGATACATTGCACACTCTCCAGCAAACACAACCCAAGAGCTAGAAATGTTTGAAGACCTCTATAAAAGAGAAGAGAACAAGCAAAAGAAACATATCCCGTTTTACTTTTTTTTAGTGTAAAATTTCATTAAGTTTGTTTTAAGATTATTATCTTCAGTTTATTTTAAGCTTTTGTTGTACTACTCTCAGTTTTAATAAAAGTTAAAAGTGTTTGTGAGATTGCTATTGCCAAAATTTGAAATATAATTTAAGTTGTTTAAATCTGTTTAAATTGTTTAAAAATGTGTTAAAAGTTATTAAATTTCACTTATAATCAATTATCTGTGCCCTCTTTTACCAAAAATCAGTTAAAAAGCCTTTTTATATAAATAAGGGAGTGTTTGGGTTAGTCTCAAAATGGGTCACCAGGGGTCTATTATGGGTCACAAACACTCAGCCAACTTTGGCTGAGTGTGTAGGGTTTATTAAGCAACTTAACTCATCATTTTTAGTTTTGAAATAAGTTTTTAAGTACCTTTGTGTATTCTGTCAAATTTAGAATAAGCCAAATTGATCTCAAGTGCTCAAGCTGTGTAGACAGCTTAAGCACACTTTGTTGTGCTTATTTGAGTATTTCTAGCCATTTACCCCACCACTTGTTCTGTCCCTTTGGTTTGACCAAGTATGAGTCAAAGTGTATGTATGCATGATTCTTTGAAAACCCCCATTTTCAAGCCCCAACATCAGCAGGTTTAAATCCTCATTTATAAACCAAGTTTTGAAAATAAGCTCATTGGAGACCCCTTTTAATCTGTTTGTGGTTTGTTTTGGCTCAAAAGCTCTTTAGAGCTTATTGCATAAGCTCAAAAAGCCCCCTTGTTCACTGTTGCATCTCCCCTGGTGCTGAGCACCATTTTCAGCCCACTTTTCTAGCTTATTTAGATATTAAGCATTAGGATCTTATTGCTTTTATTTATAGCTTATTACTAGTTCTTTAAGTCCCCAAAATCTTATAGCTTATCTCACTTTCTAGGTTAGTTTAATTTAAGCTTAAAGTTCCCTTTTTTCTGTTTTATTTTAAAACTGTCAATATAGCTTATTCATAGTTCAGCTTATTTTAGGGCTTATTAGATTTCCATAGTTTAATTTTAGGACTCCCCTCTCCTATTTATCTGCTCCCAATAAGTTATAGCTTATCTAGTTAGCTTAAATCCCAAAAAGAAAGCAAAATAAGCTCATAAGCTTATTTAGCTTCTGTCAGTCCAAAAGCTTAAGTTTTTAGCTTATTCAGTGAGTAAAAAGCATAAGTGCTTTTACAAAAGTTACTCCCCTTAAGCCCCTTAACAACTTTGCTTTTATAGCTTTTTGATAATAAGCTGTTGGACTTGCCTTGTAATCGGGGTCCACTTCAGGGACTGTTTGTGTAATTTCTTCTTTTATAGTTATAATTGTTAGTCCCTGTGGTTAGTTAGCCTGTTACCCCGTTAGTCCTTGTGTCCTTTTCACTGTTAGTCCCTTAGGTTAACTTTAGTTAGTTTATTTAATTTAATTAATTAAATTAGGTTAAAATTTAATTAGTTTAATTACTTTTAATTTTTAAACTAGTAACATTTGGCCTTTTTATATTTTATAGAATTGTTTACTTTTTCTTTATTATCATTTTATTTTTTCCGATTTTAATTTTTATTTATGTCTTTTCTATTTTCTTCGTATAATTAGTTTTTAATCTTTTAAAAAATTCATAAAAATCCAAAAATTACATAACAAACAATATATTTCTTTTTTTATAAAAATTTTCTTTTGTCATTAGTGTCTAGGAGAAAAATATAAAAATTTAGTAATAGGCTTTATTTTTCTTAAATTTCGTTTTAGAGCCGTTTTTACGGGTGCGTTTTACGTTTCTTTCGTTTTGCATTCAAACGACCTACGTTTTAATTCTAGTTTCCTTTCTATTTCCTAAATTACCTTAACTTACAATTTAACAACCCTCTATCCCGTCGCATCTTCGTGATGCTGGCTTATTAAACCCAGTAATCCTAAAATTATTTACGATTATGCTTCTATAGTACTAACCATCATGAAGTAATAAATGTTTATTATTTGTTGTTTTTTAGAATATATTAAATCGAGAAATGAGGGAAGTTCGTCCTAGCATGTATAGGCGGACTCTATATATGGATTTTCCTCCAACTACAGTTTTACCTAAGAAGCATGGTGATAAAACTAAGAATAAGGTCAAGAATGCCAATGTATCACCTTTGAATCTTGGGAACGCTTTTGCTAATGAGAATGTAGGAGGGGATGACGTTATGTTTTTGGGGGAACATGACACTGGTAATTACTTAGTGTATGAAAACGTGGACCCTAGTAAGGTAATTGTTAGTCTTCTATTTAATTTAATAAATAAAGTCAATCAGTTATGTCTATTGAGATTGGTTTTTAACTTGGTTTTTTAGGTTAAGCGAGAAGATTATATTGACTGCATGGAATTTCTGTTGAACCCTTATGATGTTTATTTAGATTGTCATATGATGGGTTATATGGTTCTAGATTACTTTTGGCGACAACTAGTTCCTCACTTGCGTGTAGCTGGCAGTCACAGCCTAGAACGACCCAACCAAGAGGGTTATTTTTATTTTTTCCTAAAAATAGCTATTTATTTTGTTAGTATGTTTTGAATCAGCATATGAATGCATGGATTGAGCTACTAATTAGAGAGATGACACAAAATGCCAGCTGGATAGTGTCTAAATCGGGGACAGTATGCGTACATCCGGAAAATAACCGTTTTATGATAGAGACGGATCAACACATTATAGGAACATTGGATGGTTCAACGCGTCCGTACCCAGCATGGAATGATGTTGATTGGGTACTTATTTGTGTTAAAACTTTTAATAGCTTCTATGTATGAATAGTATTTACTAAGTTATTTAGTTTGACCTAATTTTTTGGTTTAATCTTTGTAGGTGTATATGCCTATAAATGCTAGAGGAAAACACTGGGTGACGGGTGCAGTAAACTTACCGGACTCTCTATTTTATGTGTTTGACTTTATGCATAGAGGGAACAAGGTTAATGTTAGAACAATAAATTAAAGATTAGACACCCGTGATTAATGGAATTTTGCAAATTCGTGGTTGTTTAAATGAATTGGACGACAACCCCAAAGTCGTGGTTGTTTCAATGAATTGGACGACAACCCCACAATTTTCTATTTATATACAATGATGGTTTGGGTCACACGGTCCCTCAACAACCTAACTTCAAAGACTGTAGAGTGATAACTTGTTGGTTAATCGCTAAGTTATGTTTTGATCAACCGCCAATAGTGCATGGTGATAGTCAAGCATTTTAGGAGAAAATTAGACATCAAATGGTTCAAATGTTCTATAACTGTAGGTGTGAGAATACTAGGAATTGTGGTTATGATTAGTTTAGTTTTTATATAGTGTATGTTGAAAGACTAACATTTTGCATGAAATAATATTGTATATTACTTTGATATACCAACAATAATTAGACACTAAATTAAAAAAGCATTACAAGCGATGATAATTGGTGTAATACAACTTGATTAAAAAACATAAACGGACAAATGTAAACATAAACATTTATAATATAATGTTTCTAATTGTAATGTTAAGATCATGTTTTGATGGTTTTAGGGTAAAGACAGAAACATTACGAAGTATCAAAACAGATCCGACTTTGATAGACAATGATATCATTAGATTTGACAATTCAATGACTATATTGAAACATCACATACACTTTTATTCATAGATTAAAAATATTACATGATAATAAAAACATTACATAATTTGAGGAACCGTGTCTTTACGAAAAACCTTAACGATGTTTCTCATTGTAATGTTAAGGTAATGCATTGATGGTTTAGGAGAAATAACTGAAACATAAGCAAGTATCAAAGCACCTCCTACAGTAATATCGTTTCCATAACCACCCTCTCCATTGACTTTGTAATGTATTGTTCCAGGTATTGTACCTGTGAGATCTTCCATAGTCACTGTGAGATCGCCAATGGCATTTGGAGAACAAGACTTCACTATTGCAACAACTTGGTCAAGTTTCCCATTTTCAGAAAGTTTTTGATGTCTCCCAAACATCCAGTTACAGTGCCACCATTAGTATTCACATAGTTAGTGGCGCTAACCCACGACCCACTCTTAAAATCATCATCCTCACCCACATCTTCAACAACTTTCTGCATATATTCTTGTGTCGACATTAAAGCCCCATCTGAACCAAGAATAAAAACATTTTCTTTAAGCAGCTTGGCTTGCTTAACAATACCCGCACGACCGGGTATTATCCTAACTTGATTTTGGTTTGAGTGGGATGTTTCAATATGTGTGCTGCTAGAGGGACGGAGAGCGGGTGTTAATCGAAGATCGGAATCATCTATATCAAGACTGAGTTCCCAATGATCATCTTGGTTATTGATATCATTTGGTTCGTTAGCCATAGTGCGTATTTGTATGTGTGAAAATATATGATATTTGAGAGATGTTGTGTGAGAAAATAAATGATGGTAAAGGGGTATTTTAATTATTAATAAAATTATTATTTAAAAAAATTGTTTGGTCCTGTGTGTGGTCTAAGAGAGAGAAAGCTGAGTTGACGCTGATGTGGCGGTCGCCTGTGCGGTGATCTACAGATTTGACAATTCAATGACTATATAGAAACATAGTCCATGACATCTATTTTCATCACTTAGTATTTTACACGATTTATGACATGATTTTGACAATTCTATTACTGATTTGACAATTCAATGACCATATAGAAACATTGAGTTGACAAGTCCTTGATATCTATTTTCATCACTCAGTATTTTACGTGATTTATGACATGATTTTGACAATTCTATTGCAGATTTGACAATTTAATGTTTATCATAACGGGTAGACATCAGTTAAATTAAAATGACATTATTGAAGTAAAAGTTACATTACT
>BQNB010041250.1:0-46883 GCA_026074375.1 Tanacetum coccineum
GTGTTGAGTTCACATAAATTCAAATCTAAATTTTTTTACAAACACTTCAAAACCTTTAATTAAAAAGCGGTAAACTATTTAACCATCCTTCTAGTTTTCCACAACGTGGTATATCATCGAAATGTGCAGAATGAAACAATTTATGAAATGTTGATAACTGTGGATGGTAAGTCACGATGACGAATACAAAGGGCTTTTAAGTTAGTAGAACCGTAGAGGGGGGGTGAATACAGTTTTCTTGACTTCTTTGAAGTTTATAAAAGTTCAAGTCTTGAAAGAGCCGAATGGTGTGTTATAATACTTTGCAAAGATAACAATAAGTAGATAGAGAGAAGAGAGGAGAGATACCGCGATATATATTGGTTCGAGAAGGAGGGTTTAGTCCTTATGTATGTCCAGTTGCGAATCCACGACACCGATACTATTCATAGTATAATCCTTATGGTGGACTACAAACCATATTACAATTTAACTCTACCGACTTTCAATAAAGCTCGGTGTTCACACATAAGAGTTACTACCTACAGTATTTCGCCCTCAAAATTGACCCCTAAGAACCCGTGATTCGACTTAACCTATTAACCAATAAAGCCTTACCCTTGGAAGCTTAACACACCCCAACTAGATCCCTAATGATCTAGGCTTGATCTTACAAATACAAGATTTCCCTTATAACACGATGATGAAAGAAAGTTCGAACCTGGCCTAAAGACTCAATTCTAATAGAAAGGGTATGAGAAAGAACCTTGACAAAACACACAAGTATGGATTATGTACTTGTGTGACTCTCTTGCGAAGATGTGTTCACTTTAATAGAATGATAAGATGAGAAGATTAGAACACTTTAATTTTTAGACTTAGAGGATTAGAGAAGATGTTGGGACTAAAAGCTTCTTGAAGTTACTGCTACTAAGTTAATGCTGCTGGTGTATAAGTTACTACTGCTAGTGTTCAGAGTTAATGCTACTTGTACAAAGTTACAACTGCTGAAAGATTACAACTGCTAAAAGATTACAACTGCTGAAAAGATAAAGATTGCTTAAAGATCAAGATTACTTATGAGATAAAGATTATTATTTATAGAATAGATCTTTGAGAATAATAATCTAAGTTTTAGGAATATATTGTAAATCGACTAGGACTCCTTGGTGTATAAAAGGAGGTCCTAGGGCATAGAGTTCAAAAAATCAATCTAGAAAATATACAAAGTGTTATTCGTAGATTTAAGGTTTTGTAACCCTAATACTAGGAGAGTATTCGTATTATTTATAATAATAATATTAAAGCTTTTTATTGTTGAATTATATTGTTTTGTGTTACTGTTTTATAGAAGAATTCTTTTTATATTAAATATTAGATTCCGCATAATCTTTAGTATTATCAAACAAAGTTTCTTAACTAAGTTGTGTTAGATTTATCTAGCATAACTAAACCTTACACAAGCTAAGGAATTAAATCCATTCAAGTGGGATCAACAGAAGACAATAAAGAGGAAAGAATGTTTGCAAGATGTGAGGAATACAAAGGCCAAGAGGTGGTATTTATAGGCCAAGAACCCAAAAATAGGAAAATGCAATTCGTGTGTGGCACGCTGGCCGTGCGTCAGCGCGCCAGACACCCGAATCCATTTTTTTAGGTTCTTGGCTTTTTAACTACCCGATCTTGTTAAACCCTCAACTGTACTTCACGCTATGACCTTTCAATCATTAGTATAATCAAGGTCAACCAACTCAAATAGCCATTTGATAAAAGCGGTTGTGAAGTGTTTAAAAGAGTCTTGCTTATCCATTGTTAAAAGAGAGAAAAGAGATACTGGATAAGGGCAGTTTGGGTATTCCTAAAATATATAACTACCCTAGTTAGGATAGAATATTCTTAGAATATTCTTTGCTTGGTGTGAAAGAGGGGAAGAATTTGAAATTTGAGTTTCAAATTGAGTTACACACATGTTGGATTAAAGAGAGTGAGTTATGTATTAGTTGGCAATAAGTTGTCATGATGTGATAGAAGGGAGCCTATTGAGCTCATTTGAAATGAAGGGTTAAGATGAGAATAGTACACATGGTTGAGTGGCAAGATCAAGGGTTGTGAGAGAGTTGTGTTTGTTATGTGAGTGAGTAGAGAGTGTTTAAAAAAGATAGGTTGTGTTAGTTTGAGATGTAACATTAATCCAAGGGTTGAGAATAGAATGAGGGAGTTTGGATTGATGAGATAGCATGATCAAGAGGAGAGATGAAAGTGTGTTTGTTGTGTTTGTTTGAGAAACAATCCAATGGTTGAGAAGATAGAAGTGTGAGAAGTTGGATTGTTGACATGGCTTGATCAAGGGTTGAGAGGAAGTGTGTGTGTGTGTGTGTGTAATTTAAATTTCATAGAGAAGAAGATGAATAGTGAGTATGTGGTGGAGAATGTTTTGAAAAGATATAAGATATATTTGTTGGGAATGAAGGGAACATAAAGGTACAACAAGTACACAAGAAGTACATTGTGTAAGAAATGTGAGTTGACATTATTGGGAAGGTTTATCTGGTGAATGGTTATGTGTAGGAAGGTTGTTTGCGTTTAAAAAATATTTAGGAAGATAAGTAAGAAGTTAATTATGTTTAAGAGAAATCAAATGATTGATTTGGGTGAATAATCACATTGCCAATAAGAAAGAAAAGAGTGGGCAAGTGTGATTATGGGATGGTTAGGAAGAAAATGTTTGGTGTGTATGTGGAAGAAGGAAATCACTTATTGGGAAAGAAGGTCTAATAGGTGATTAGATAGAATGGGTTGTAGGAGTATGTAGAGGAAGTGAGGATTAGTACATGTGAGGAATACAATTGAGTTTGTAAAAACATTTATATGTCAAGGAAGTAATTAAAATCAAAGTATAATTAACTTCCAAATACCACAAACTTAATTAGTCATTTAAACTTTAATCCAAGATAGTCAACATTGGATTTGATCACTAATCATCATTGATACAAACAAGCTAAGTGCTTTGCATCGTAAGTAAAGCATACCTTATAACGGGAAAGGATGCGTTTACGCAAAGTGACATTTGACTTGGTTTGACCCAAAACGGGTGACCACTAATCATCATTGATGCAAACAAGCTAAGTACTTTGCATCGTAAGTAAAGCATACCTCATAACGGGAACGGATACGTTTACGCAAAGTGACATTTGACTTGGTTTGACCCAAAACGGGAGTAATGCCCGTTATATGATTAGAATCCCCATAGATCCGGATTAAGGTCAAATGAATGCTTTCGCTTGTTGGTATGTTGAGAGCATGATTATACTAGGTTTATAAAGATGTTTCAGCCTTGGCTAGAGGCGTTTGATAAAAGATTTGAGTTGGCATTTTATGTAAAAACACGAGGATTTGTTTTTACTCTTCTCTAAGTCTAAACCTCATTTGGAGTGTTCCCAAATGCTCAAATATTATGTACATACCTTTATTGAAGTTTTCACATGTGTCGGGTAAGAGGAAAGCCGATAATTGCAAAATCTGAAAAATGAACTTCGCGTGTGGCGCGCTGGCCATGCGCTGACACGTGCCCAGCGCGCCAGATGTAAATGTCTGGTTTTACAGATTTTGGCTATCGTTTGTTATTTTACGTTTTACGAATGTTTATTTGGCATCATTAAAACATAAAGGAGATCCTAGTCATGTTGCACCAACAATCTCTCCCTTTTTGATGATGACAAATAATATTTTGGAAAGCAAATAAAATTACAAACGTAGCGAAAATGAAGATCGTCGTTGATGAAGTTCACGTCTTGATCTTTGCCTTATAATTTGGTGAAGCTTGAACTTTGTCTTCACTTGCTTCCGTATGTGCTTGCTTTTCTTGGTTACATAAGCTTCAAAGCCTTTGCTTTCCTTCTCCCCCTTTTTTCAAATAAAAAAGACAGGATCTTTGTCTTTAAGTGGAAGATGGATATCTTTGTAGAAGAGACGAATAGATATCATAGTATGTGCCCCCTTGTTCTAAGGCTGGGATCCATGGGTAAAGAGCATCACCTTCAAAGGTGTTCTTGGCTACAACTAGCAACAAGCAAACACAAGACAATAAAAGCAACAAAACATATACACATCTGCAGCTTACCATTCAAAATCTTAGAAACATAGAAGTGTACAAATTATGGATTATTGTGACTTTGTACATTGTTGCATATTATTATATACATATTTTAGTATTTTATATGTATAGTTATTCATGACTTCAATTGCTTTTTGTTGAGCAAGCTAGAGGTAATAAACACATAAGAAAGAACACATATTATTTCAAGCAAGTAAGCCATGTCATTGAAGCATATTTTGGTGGTTTCCACCAATTACATAGAGATTATAAGCATAGTTTTATTTTACTACTATGTTGACTTTTAGAGTTCAATTGAGTTCACCGTGAAAGGGATGGATATGGGGAATACATCATCTACTTCTATCACTCTAGAGTCATCCTCTGCATAATCATTCTCGATGAACTCGACAAGTGTTGTTATGATCCTAGCAAACGAAATTGGATCTTTGTTGAATTCCATTCAGTCCATTCTTTTTGCCAGAAAGTAAGCAAAGTTGAATGGGGTATGTGTTTCAATGAAAAAGAGCATATATCCAACAATGATGGGAAATTCTTTCGTTGCTTCAATCTCTACGAACACATTTGTGAGCAAGACTTCAGCCTAAGGTTTTAAGTGATCAAGAAGTCTAGACTTATCCCATGTGGATGAGGGATAATTTGATAATGAAATCGTTCTTTCAAGATTGTATTTTAAACAAGAGCACCATTAATAGGAGAGTCGGTTGAGGATGAATTAGGGTGATAAAATCTAATTTTCTTAAAGTTAAGGGTGCTAGTTGACATACAATAAAATAGAGTTCTAGTGGATGATATGTTTAGGATTTTTCCCAAGTCATCAAGAAACCAATTATAATCATGCCCATACATTTTGAAACGAAGAGAGGTTGTGATTTTATCAAAGTAGTAGTTATGGTAAAATTCTTGAATATGATGTGGGTAGATGGATGATGACAAATCCACAAATGTAAAGCAATTTGCATGAGTAAAGGGTTGTTTTAGGCTAGTGGCAAATATAAAATTTTTGTCGCAATGACGACCTTCAAGATAAGGTCGGTTTTCAAAAGGCTTATATGGGCTAGGGCTAATGTAGCTTATGTATTCAACTCGCTTCATGAAAAGTATTGAGGCCATATTGATTATGATAGGAAGTGATAAGTATGTTTTCATGCAATTACTTTTATAGTGAGATTTTAAAGGTTAGGTGTGGATAGAGAAAGATGAAAAACCATTGGATAATAAGATTTATGGTACTTTTGATTCCTTAAAGATTGAGGTAGTTATGCTTTTAGTAGATAAGGTACTATGTTGGAAAGACAATTGTGTCACGGTGATTTGAGAGATTTAGTTAAGATTTACGTAGGATTAAGTTGAAAGTAAATGATCAAGTTGCACAATCTAGTTCCCACAAGTATATATGCATGTATCAAAGATTACCATGCATAATAATTCTCATTGTAGTTTGTTGTGTAGAGATTGTTAATCACCATTTTGGATTTATGGATGTGATAACTTTATTTTCAATGCATTGTAAGGAAAATACTTAGGATCTCGGATGAGTGGTCCAAGTCATCATGTCTGCTTCAATGTGTGTTTTAGTATGTTATACAATACCATATCGAATTCAATTTTAAATGAATTCTCTTTAACTACGTGAGTAGTTTATATGCTTGCATAGAGAAGTTTTCTTTTCTTTTCTAATCTAATACACATCATGCAATCAACATATAGGATGAACAAGTTGACACAAATGCCACATTTTCAACACAAGGGTGAGTTGTGATTCAAGTTGATTTTGCCAATGAATTTGTCCATTTAATCCATCATGTCTATTATGGGGAATAGAGCATGCAATGTTGTGACTAAGTCGATTTCACATATTTAAATATGTGAGGCGATGTGTAACAATCCGCCATTTTAGGCCATTTTATGAATACAAACTCTCAATTATTTATTTTAGACTTTTATGCATTTACTTTTAATTTCAACCGTTTAGTTAAATCGCGTAAACTAAAAATCAACAATCGACGTAAACCGACATCAAACAAATAAAAGTTTACGTCAAGCAAGTGTTATATTATTTTTACAAAAATAATTTATAACTTTTCATATTTTATTTTTATATGTTACGTAAAACGTTTACGTTTCGCATTTTGAAAACCTTTTTGCATGCATGTAAACCATTCTATCTTTCTACACTTAACCAGATACCCACAATTATACTTAATACCTAAAATTTACTAAATTTCTACCCATAAAACTACCAATACCGTCCACCCCTTTATATTTACAAAACCATTACCATTTTTCTTAACTAAAGATTAAACAATGTGCTTAAATCACCAACTACTAGCTACTTTCTTACAACATTCATCAACTTTCTTACAAACCTACTCCAATCAACCAAAAGCCTATGCCCCCTAGAATTCATGAAGGATTAGTACCTTTTGTCTATTAGATATTTTGTGTATATAAGGAATTACCAACTAGCTTTTACACTTCATTTCACAAAGCAAAAACTCACACAAAAATCACTTGTTTCTCTCTTTGGTGTCGGCCTAAAAACAACAACAACATACGTTTGGTGTTTTGATTTTTCAAGCAAGATTTACAAGTATTGAGAAGGGTTTAGGTTAGATAACAAACATAAGGGTTTGCATAAGATTAGTATTGTGTTCATCTCATCATCTTCATACACTCAAGGTCCATTCATATTTCTCATACTTTCATTTTTACTACTTACATATATACAACTTAATTATCAAGTGAAATCACCACTTAGTTATATTTTTAACAAGTTTACAAAGAAATCAAGATTTACACATAATCAAGTAAATACATATACATAGTAAAAAGGGTTTACAAATATGTTAGATTATGAGAAAACACTTAATTTGATATATTACATGTGTTGGATAATTTACTTAACTAGTTGTTGAATTATTTGTTAATAAATTGGTTTATATAGTTTTATAGATTAATCGTTGTTCTTGGCATTTTATTTATGAAATGGAGGTGAAATGGTTGGATCTAAAATCAGTGGACTTTAATTATACAAAGTATGTTGTAGTGATAACATTAGTGGACTTGTAGTAATCAAATCAAGATAAAAATCACAAAAAAATAAAACATACACATATATACATGTTGATGTGTGTTTTTACAAGCTTTAAATTTATAATAACTAGAAATACCAATTTTGACCAAAAACACAACATTCGGGCAAGTATACCCTATTCGAGTGTAATATAGTATTAGGTAAGTCCAGGTCGTTCCACGGGATTTGTAGCAATTCACAGATTGTTTATCAAGTAACAAAGCTAAATGATTGTCACGGATCAAATAGCCTAAACGTGTGTATAAGTCATATATGACGGATAATCATAATAACAAGCATATCTACCAATAATAACATAGAATCCTTTCGGCCTATATACTACATTATCACGAGCGCATTAAGAATGGTTTATATCAAATATGCATATATATGAATTCCTCCCAACCCAATCGATCAACATAAGGAAGGCTCCTAAACATTATTTCACTTAGGTTGATTATCAATTTACCACATAATTCTCACAAGTATGATATTGACACGCCATAGACAAACGATTCAAAATACATCAAGACAATTAACCCTTTCAGCCTATTTCAATTGCAATGATATACCAAAAGATAAACAATTATCCAAGTAAGATAACATTAAATTCATAAACATGTATATTCATAAGTCATAGCAAAATCATCCAAAGATTATTTCATGTTTCACATATGAGAACAAAGTACCATTACCAATATTTTGACTACAACAACCACCAACCTAAATCTAATGGTTCCATGATTAACCAACAACCAAATGCTACTGAGATAACCTGAAATATACCAAGTAACTTCTAGAAATCCATAATATATCACCAAATGGAGTGTTTGGTAATAAGGTTTATGGTGATGGTCTTTAAGAGAATTTGGTGTGAATTCTCTAAGAATCAAAGTGAGAAGTGTTTAGATTCTGGAAATGGATGATATGTAGGCTAGATATGGTGTTAGAACTCTAGAAATTCATGGCTATGGTGGTGGTTTGTGGTGGTAGTATGGTGGTGAAATGATGGTAAGTGGCGGATTAAAGGGGTGTTTGGATCATTAGATCCAAGGATCCTCACCACTCCTTCCTCTTCTCCAAAGGCTCTAATGAATGTGTGTGTGTAAGATATAAGATTGTATGAGAGATATATGGAATGATTTTTGTGTGAGATTTTCGTCCCTATTTATAGGCTGAATTTGGGGTCGAAGTGCGGCACGCAAAATAATTTGTGCGGCGCACTTGGTGAGTTAATGCGGGTATCATTTAATTCTTCGAAGAGGAAGTGCGGCGCACATAGTAAAATGTGCGGCGTACTTGAGGAGTTAATGCACTTCTTTGACTGAGACTTTAATTCTTTGACTTGATGGAAAGTGCGGCGCACAATGGGTAAGTGCGGCGTACTTTAGCGTTTTTCAGCCTTGAGTTCTTCCTTTTCTTCTAATTTTCTTTCCAATGAATATAAACACTTGAAATTTATTCTCTTTGAGCTCTGGATGTCTTCAAGTGAACTAAAACGGAGTTCGTATGACCGAGTTATGGCCAAAATAGTGAACAGATGTCGGGAGATCTTTAGTTTGAGTTTACTTCTTCATTTATGCTTCAAATCTTTGTGTATTCTTCCGTTTTCTTCCACGACACGTACTTAGAACCTACAATAGCAAATATACTCGATTAAGTACCGAAAGTTATTATATTTAACCAAATTAGATATATAAAAGCATTGATAACGCGTATAGAAACATGTATAATTTGAGCGTTATCAAATCCTCCCACACTTAAAACTTTGTTTGCCCTCAAGCAAATCTAAGAAAAGAAATTTTATAAACAAGGTCCTATGTGATAAGACGAAGAAATTTTTACATATATATATTTTTAAATTTTGATATTATTATTATTTTTTAAATATATATTTTTTAATGGGTGTGAAAATTTTGATTTTTTTTGTTTTTGTAACAAATAAGTGCAAAAGGCGCAAGCACCCCCCACACTTAAAGATTTGCTTGCCCTCAAGCAAAATAAGGAAAATAATAAGCTTTCCAAAACAAACATAGAATTATAAAAAATATTTTTAGATTTTTAATATGTGAAAACAGAGATGTTTGACACTACCCAATGATCTTCAAGATGTAATAACATGACTAAGCACCTCACGAATAAGGAAAATATAATTCACTCAAACACTCGTATGTGATGTAATAGAGGGTAAAAGGGAAATCACACTCAATTGCTCAGACATGATTCATTAAGTTATCATAGGCTTGTACAAGAAACAAAACTGCACCGATATGACGTAAGCACCAGGTATAAATATTAAAAGAGTACTTTTATTCGGGTTGTAATGTACAGGCTTTGGGTTTATACGGGGTATGTATAAGGCATGAGAAATATATACTAGAATTGGTTTTATAATATACATGTCGACAAGTCTAAAAAACCCATGTTGCTAGTTACGACAATTCACAAACCCGCGAGGTATCGAACAACTCAACCTCAAACTCGTACAAACAATACGTCACAACATCTCAATTATTATCCATACTTTAATTCCTCTCTTTTTTTCTTTTTTTCATAATTCACTTTCGCACAACTAATAATTTCTCCACACTTAATATAAGTGTACACCACAAAAAATACGAAACACGAAGCGTGCACTCTTCATCTTCGTCGGAATGATACAACCCTCATAATAAAGCGCGAACAAACTATAAGCAAAAATCAACCAATCATACCAAGCAACTAGCAACCAACCATTGGGACTTTCGATAAGGGGTAAGGCTAGGTTAAAGGTTATATATTTTTTTAGTGGATGAGAAAAATAAATAGAATGGCTCAGCAGGTTAAACTAGAGGTATCTAGCACTAAAGATGAGTGCTAACATAAGGGTTTTATTTGGGTGGTTAGCTAATCAATGTAATTAGCTAAAAGAATATGTTAAATGGAATGGCTATTTGGGTTAAATCCTAAGTTGTCTCTTTATCACATAAAAATACATATATCACGCGAACGTGATCTTACTGCGGTCTCGTAATGATTTCAAGCACAAGTTCTAGAATCAATAAATCATCGGCACACTCATAATCAAAAGAATCAAGCATAAAATACGTATGCTATATACAGGCTGAAAATCCTCACATATTTACTGGAATGGTTATAAATGCGCAAGAATGTCATCAATCCCGAGTCGGATCTGCTTTATCAATCGGGACACATCTCTGATTTCAAAACTTTATTTATTTTTTATTATTCTTTTTACTACGTTTTATTCTAATATATTAACCTAAGTGGCAAAAGAATTTAAAAACAAAATTAGATTTTTAAATTACCGAGGGCGAACAAAAGTTTATACTTTTAATAATGAGTCTGATTTTTTAATTTATTTTCCCCCCACACTTAAGTTGAGTATTATGCGTAATTAGAAAATAACTTAAAAGTGGGAAAAACGGGAAAAATAAATATAAGAGAAACGAGACTTTCCGAGGCTCATAAGTGCTTGGTTGAATATGGCGTGAAGCGGAACGCCAATCATGTGTATTCTACCACATGTAATATACCGATCCAAATGTATCACACCCCAAATTATAAAATGCCAACCACCAATCCAAGATCCACCTGTTTTATTTAATCTGCAAAATAAACTAAACTACAAAAACCATAAAATACTAAAGCACACTTTCATAGGCACCACGATTGCATTTAGCGTATGCAACAAGCCTTTATACCCCTCGGTGGCCTGAGTGGACGAGTTATAGTCTCGTGAGGGTTTCCAGCGAACAAACCCATAAAGTTTAAAACTTTTTATAAATTTTTTTATATTTATATACATTTTAGTAAAACAAGCATACACAAAACATTACGAAATGAAAAATAATATAGAAAGAAAAATATAATTACTAGTAATCAAACATTCAAAACACATATATAAATAAAAAAATTAATGGCGAAAATAAAATCTTTTTGTATTTTTTTTTTGGTTTTAAAACAAACACATAATTATTATTTAAGGTTTAAAACAATAATTTACAAAGTTACTATTATTATCATTTTTTTTAATTTTTTTAATTTTTTGATTTTTATTTATAATTTTTTTTTCAGAATAAAAGTGTGTAGCACTTGAAAGAAAGTGCGGCGTACTTATAACTAATTTTTTATAAAATTTTCAAATATTCAAAAAACTAGCGCGGCAAAAATTTAATAAAAGTGCGCCGCACAACGATATTAGTGTGGCGGCTTTATTATGAAAGAAAATATTTTTTTATCACACTTTATTAGTTACGAATACATATAATCGCATAAACAAACACATGCAAACACAAACAAACCAACTAAACAAAAGGAAATACGAAACTCTTTTTTTAAGATTATATATATATATATATATATATATATATATATATATATATATATAGTGTGAGGTTCTTTTCAGAACCAAACAAAAGTACAGAACTGCGAGAACTAATCTTGGCCTTTCATTTTTTAATCAATGGCTATAAATAATGATGGCATAAAAGTAATAAACTCAAACATTAAGTTACATTATGTAAATAATAGAAGGGCAATTAAGGAATTTTGCCCCCCATATTAACCTAAAACCACTATCTTCTTTTCATTCTCATCAGCCGTTAGTTTTCCTCTTCTCCTCTCTCTATAACTCAAATAAACCACCACCATTAACTGAACCGTCACATCCATCAAATACATCGGTTGTGATCGTCTTTTTCTGTTTTCAAGGGCGCTACCTGTCATGGTGGATTCGGAATATCGTTTTGTGGTTTACTCCTCGAAAACAAATATAGATCTTCAACTAATTTTCTTCTTGTCACATGGCTTAATGAGAGAAAAATAAAAGGTGTTTTGTTTATGCACGGTCGTCGAGAAGCCAATTAATAAATGCTTTGTTTATGCAGCGAAGTTATGATTTTGTGATATTATTATTCGGTGATATTCGACCAGACGACCACATATGTTATTCGCCTAGGAACAATTATGCTATGAAGGTTATAATTTTTTCTTTAATTTATGTGTTTATAAATGTTTCTATGATTTTGTGTTATTTTAAATATTATATTAAGGATATGATTTGAGGTGTCATTGTCTGGTAAAAAACTTATCCAGATTTAATTTTTGGTTCGACATCAAGTTTTGAACAAGAAGATGACACGCTATATTTTTCTAATCTATTAATAATGATTTGTTTCGTTTGTCGTCATGGATTTGTCTTTTAGAGAAAGTTGTGTTTACATAAAGTTTAAATGTGGGCACGAGCCTCTTTTAATTTAAATGGCTTTTCATTATGACATGAATTTATAAATTTATGAATTTTATTTTCTGTTGTTGGTGATTTCGTACATAGCTTTTGATTTATAATGGCGGATATTTTGTTAGAGTCACATTTAATTTTGTGTGCATGTATGTTTTATATGTGCATATGATTGCGTAAAGTTTTTTTAGCCGAGAATAAGTGCACATATTTCTTATAGTTGTTTATATGTGTTTTTATATCTGTGCATATGCGTTTCAAAGTTTATATAAAATCAATTGAATGGTGCATATGTGTTTTATGGCTAATATAAGATTTATGAAAAAAGTGTGCATATGTGTTTTAAGATTTATATTAAATCAATGAAATGTTGCATATATGTTTTGTGCCAGGTATAAAATTAATGAGAAAGATAACATTAGACGAGCCTAGTATTTATTCTTATTACCTACAGTACAACCTGTACTTGATTACCATGTATTCTTTGAATGATAACATTTTTTTGGTCTATATTAATGACTATAGTAATATAAACTGTACTTGATTGCATCATTTGATACGAGAAAGTATTGTGCATATGTGTTTTGTTAGTTGTTATGATTAAATAATCAGTTTATTAATTGTTTGTGGTTACAGGTACGAGTAGGATGAGAAATATGAAGAGTGCACATGTCTAATGAGGGAAAATACATGTGCATATACGGCAACACCAAATCTAGTTGTGTTAAACATCAGTAGAAATTTGTATTTGAATTGTATATCACATGATTTTGAATTTTGTATATAATATTTTTGTTTTGAATTGTTTACAATACATGTAAAATATTTATGTTTTCTATTCCATGCACTTATGTAACATATTTGTGAGCAAAACACATTAGAGGTTTAGGCAATTGAACTCTAAAACACATGTAAATTTACATTATTAAAAAAACACATATGCACCTTACTAAACATACTTGCTGACAAAAAATTTAAAAATTCTAAAACTTAAAATTAAAATATTAAATTCCTAAAATTAAAAAAAAACGTTTTTATTAAGAATTTGAAAAAGAAAATTAAAAAATATACTTTTACTATTATACCCTTTTGAATTAAATAATAAAAATAAATATTCAGAAAAATCTGATTGGTTGATGTTGGTTCTCGCAGTTCTGTACTTTTGTTTGGTTCTGAAAAGAACCTCACCCTATATACTTTTTTATTTTTATTTTATATATGGTCATACTTATAAATACACAAGCAAGCAAACATGCAAACACAAAATAAAACACATAACACATAACAGATAAATAGTCACACAAACACACAGACAAGAACATTATTAAAAAAATGAAACTTCTTTTTAGATTTTTTATAGTTTTTAACACTTTTATATAATAATGCAAACACACACATAAACAAGCAAACTAAGATGCATAAACAAATTAAGACATTTAACAATTATTCACAACATAAAAAGAAAATGCATATGATTTATTTTTATACAAAACTGACTCTTTTTGTTATTGCAGGTGCAAAGTGCGGCGCACAAAATTAATTGTGCGGCGTACTTACTGCAAAATTTCCGAAAATTATATTTTTCACATATGAAATACAAGAAATATAAACAAACTAACAAAACACATGTTTATTATATCAACAGGAACATGCCAAAATCAAAATAAAGCAAATTTACAAATCTTTTTGGTTTTTTTAACGACAAACTAAATATTCACAATTGTACAAGGCATATAATCAGATAAAATGGGATTTCAAATGACCACATACCTGAGACTAGAGCTTTGGGGGTTTGTTTGGGTTTTGGTTTTGGCTTTAAAATCATATTCTGTGTGTGAAAATTTTACACAAAGTGCGACGTACTTGGGTAAAGTACGACGTACTTCTTGGGTTTTCAGAAAAACCGGCGCACAAACTGGATGTGCGGCGTACTTTCTGAAGAATTTTGGGTCAGTTTGCCAGAAAATTGTACGGCGAGTTTGAAGAATAATCATATAACATATTTGATGAGAGGGAAAGAGATTGTTTTGGTAAGAGAGATGGTTGGATGAACACTTAGAGAGAGAAAGTAAACTTGTATAATGATATGTGTAAAATGAACAATCAACCCCCTCTCCAAGGCATGGAGAGGGGTTTATATACTTACAATAGATTCGTGGGCTTGGGCTTGCATGAGTTTATCTATAGGCCTTTAGCTAACTAACTATATAAGTTTCCAAAAATTACTTAACGAGCTAACGGCTGTTATCTATGGAAGTGACCGACACTTTTGTATTCCTAACAATCCCCCCCTAAGGGAGGTCACTCCATTTCACAAAATTTAAACCTAGCATACTATGTTTTATCTTTAGTCTTGAGCTCGTTTAACTTCAATCA
This sequence comes from Tanacetum coccineum, assembly GCA_026074375.1. NCBI lineage: Eukaryota > Viridiplantae > Streptophyta > Magnoliopsida > Asterales > Asteraceae > Tanacetum > Tanacetum coccineum. The sequence continues at coordinate 14,788 of BQNB010041250.1, forward strand.
TTGACTTATGATTTGATGCAGTGATCATTGACTTTAGGCTTGAGCTTATTCCTTTATCTTGACTTAAATGTGAAAATGTGATCTTGAATACCTTGAGATCATCAACCAAGCATAATCTCGTTTTGCCATCTTGTAAACTTTGCCATCTTGTAAACTTTGCCATCTTGTGAACTTATGACTTTTGGACCGACATGCTCATACTATTCTTGATGTTTGAAAGCGAGTGTAACCATCTTTCTTGATATTCTTTTAACTTTAACACTTCGTCACTTCGAGAAAGACATACGGTATCAGAGTGATGAAAACTTCTTTAAAATTCTTTGACTTTAATACTTCATCACTTCAAGAAAGACGTGCGGTATCAGAGTAGCGGAAGTCTTGAAACATGTACTTGAGATTTCATGGTAACTTTATAAATGTCTGTTGAGTATGAGCATGTGGCTCTGGATTTGTGAGTCAGCTGAAACCAGGTACCTCCATGACCATCTTTATCTATTCCTAAAATAAAACAGTTAGCAATAAAGCGGGGGGACGAATATGGCTTTGTCATTCGCCTGAGTTTGGTTGGAGTAACCTTCGAATCTATAAGGATCGACCTGTAATCAGATAGATTCAATTTAAGAAGAATATTCTTGACAGGATTTCCAGCTGAAGTATTGAATCTTTCTAACACATATGCATTAGATTCATCGTACTCAGCATGTTCTCATTATCGAAACGTCTTAAAGCAGACAGCACGACAAGAGTGAACCAGTAAGTTACTGTCTTACTGATTAAATAGAAAATTTGATTTGAAAATCAATCGACGTATCACTTGCTAAAGTGGTTTTGTGACACATCGAGAGTTTTAAGCAATTTAAATTTCATTAATCGTTGATCCATAACCTGGAACAAGTTTGATTCATAAAGAATCGTACCATTGTTGCTTTCCAGTTGTCACAAGTTTGATTACCATGAGCTTGTTTGATGTTGGCTCAAGAAGGATTTCCATCTTCTTTGTGAATAATATCACTCGGATGTTCTGGCAAAATCACAAGGATAATGCGTAGGACTCTTAATATATATCTTGTGACTTAGCAAACATAATTTTGACAAGTGTCCTAATGAGATTTATGGATGATCTCTTTTGGCTCTAGGCTCAATAGTGCACTTTGAGTTTTAGTGATCAAAGGCTGGAGCAAACTGTCACCTTTTCAATATCAACTAACTCAGTGTGAGAAAGTTGATAGAAATGTGTGTAATCTCTGTGAGAAATGAAACAAGAGTCTGTTAAGAGACCTTAAATGGCTAGGGAGGGTTGTGCATAACGTCATTGGGTCCATGACTGTCTACAATGACAGACAACAACTTAGTGTTTCTGACAGATTATGTATTACCCCGGTTTCTGCCTAAGTGTATGAAGGGCTTCTTTCTTTTCACCCTTTATCCTTACATTTCTTTTTCATTCTTCAACCCCTTCAATGCTTACCGAGACTTCATAACTAACACCTTGTTGTTAGCTCCATCTCAGTCGGCATTATTCCCGATTCTCACTTTTTCTCCTTTTGTATCATACCTAAGGACTTCTATACTAACTAGTGGATATCCCTGGGTAGATCCCTCCGGTTCTGGCTGAATCATGGGATTTGAATACCTATGCATAACCACCTTATAACTCTATAAATTTAAGTACATGGTCGGTCTTTTGGGTATTCCATCATAATCAAAACCAAAATTATTGAAAAATTCAATCAAAGTGTTTGATATAAATATAAAAAGATTTACACTTTGAGAGTTTTTCATCATCACTAAAAGCCCCCCCCCCTTAACATGTGCATCGTAATCGTAGTACATGCTAAGTGTGGAGTGCACTGAGTCCATTTTATTCCATCACATTTAAATACAAATTAGATGCAGTTTAATCACATTTTCTCCCCTTATCCAAAATGTTAATCCCTTGATATTTTAGATATTAATTGATTAAACGTTCGGGGAAAAAATGTTACACAGTATCTAATAGGAACATTTTAATGCTCCCCCTCAATGTTTGAGGGTATATAAGACAGTGTTGAGTATAGTGATTTGAAATTTTTTGAATTCACTAAGAAATTCTTGAAAATTTTATACTCAAGCACTCCTTATTATCACCATTAACGTTAAATAACTATATATTATATATATATTATATTATCATAAAATATATATATATATATATATATATATACAAATTTACAAGTTTATTAATACATACAAGGTTTGACCTGTTATGATAAGGACATCATATGATAAATCATATGGTCCTCTGCAGCAGCCGAAAGTCTCCCTCGTACGGTCTCCCACCAACAAATTTCTCCGAGCTCCGCATAATCCTTCTGGTCTTGAGTTGTTTATCAATAGCTTGGATCATAGCTCCCGCTTTATCTCTGTCACTCTTTCTCCAGATAATCTGTGGCAGATACTACATCCGGATTCCTTTTAGACGATTATCAAGAGCAGTCCGAACATCATTAAGTGTACCTTCACTAAACTTGTATAGTTCATCAATACACATCAATATGTTCTTCTTGTCTTTGTTTTGATAAATGAAGCCTCTGGGATTGGAGTATGATGTATAAGCTTCCCTTCGTTTAAGATCTGATCTGTACGTATCCGGCTTTGTGAGGTTGAGCTTCTTTTGGTAACTTTTGACACCTAATTGAAGGTCTTCCACACGCCTTTGGATGACAATGCTTCTTGTAAACATTCGCAAGGAGACATTAAAAGCTAGGCGTTCTTCAACAGTGAGATTTGTCAACTTGCCTTGAACAAAAAGAAGCAACATGTCTTCGATGTCTTAAATGCTAAGCCTTTTGAAATCTCCTTCTTTGAGTTTATACAACTTGTCATCATCTCTACGAACAGTGATCCAATCCAGATGCTTGTAGTTATGCCATTCAATAATTTGAAGCTCTGTGACAGCAATGATTCTGCGTTTGGAGTAGACATCACGAGCAACTTCCATGTTAACAACAAATCCATAGAATTGTTGTCGTTTTCGCCCCCAATGTGAGATTCCCCAAAGTGCATGTTTGTCGTAGATAACCGGCACTTGACTCCACATTCTGTTAGGGACCAAATCTTCAATCCATTTGATATGCCCGTAATCTGCAGCCTTGGTCTTTGTCACTGAAGTTGTATATTTTCTGCTTAAGACACCACCACTTAGATACGCAAGGTTATTGTTGATGAAGTAATCAAAAGGAATGACTTGATGACCTCGAGAATTAGGTATCAATGGTAATGGCTTACGCAGATCATGTGGATATTGCTGACCTTTAGGGTTGATCCAGTCTAATTGATCAGTGGTTGCCTTGTAGACTTCTTCAAGGAAATATTCAAGTTCCACCAGACTCTTGCATGATCCTTTCATCAGCTCGAATGTTAGACCGACTAATAATTTTGGAGTCAGAGTGTCAACTTTGAGCCGATTCATCATGAATGCTGAGAAGTCTAGAGGAGTGTCCATCAGCTCATTAAACGACTCATGGGTATCTTCTTTCTGAGCCAAAGTGCATAGCCAAGGTTGAACAGGTCCATGAGCAGCAGGCAAGTCTTGTTCCAATCACGATCGGGAGTAGGAAGCTTGGCTGGTTTTTGAAACCAATTAGGAAGCTGAGAGGTCTCTTCACCAGGTTGATCTTTAGTATCTCCTGTTACAAACTCCTGATGTGCGGGTTTTTCCAAATCTTTGGCAGTGTGCATTAACTCCTCTGCTTGAGCAGACTTGTCAGCAGACTCGTGATGAGATTTAGACCCTTCAGTAGACTTGCCAATTATCTTGGATGTCTTTTCCCTTAGCGCACTGGTTGACTCTGGTTCTTTTCTAACTCTTCTTCTCTTAGACCCCCGGTTTGATCCAGCGGAGGGTTCTTCGTCTTTATCCTCATCTTGATCATCGCGTCTTTTCTTAAGTGTGATAACATCACCGTAAGAGGCAAAGAGGTCTTTGTCAGAATTGTACGATTCGATTAATGCATTGTAGAGATTCATCTAAACTTCTGATCTGTTCATTGATTTATTTTTATCCATTTTTTCAATGAGAATTTTCTTTAGTTCAAGTTCTGATAGAGAAGCTGCTATAACGTAAGACGTCTGTGGTTGATTGGTTGATCTAACCAACACTTCTGCTCCCAGAGATTCTGTGACATACTGCTCAATCTTTGGTAAGATCTTGGATACTTGACCTTTAACCTAATCCTTGATTATTGCCTTTATGTTTGAGTCTATTTTATTAAGAAATTCATCATTCTCGACTTGAGGTTCTTCTTTGAGTTTGTTAGATTGAAGTTGTACAGCTGTATTTACGCCATCATTCATCTTGTTGGCAAGATACTTATCAACAATGCCTGGAATCGAGGAAACTGCTGTAGCAAATTGGTTAGTTTGCTTGAATTCTAAGAAGTCAATTTTCAAAGTTTTTAGTCTATGGTCAAACTCGAATAAAGAACCAAAGTTAGGAATATCTTGTAGAGAGGAACTTGGAACAGTTGCTGGTATGGGAACTGGTTTTTGTTGCAGATGTAAAGTGAGAGGAGTAGGTGGTGGAGGAAGTGTTGTTGCAGATGAAAGAGGTGTCTCAACAATAGTGGTAACTAGAACATCTACAAGAGAAGTTGACTAAGTGTTAAGATTAAATATAAAGTCAATACCTGTATTTGGACTGGGGTTGAGCATGTTAGAAATGAAGCCAGATGACACAGAAGAACCCTGCTGTTAACCTTCAGGATTGACCGGAGTTATGATCACATAGGTATCTTTTATTACTTGAGTAGTTTGAACGATAGTGCGTGGAGCATCTGTCATTTCAGTATCTCATCCTTCCAGATTGACATTCGCATCCCTATATAGTTCATTGACTTTTTCTTCTTCATTTGTCTCTTCGTCATCCATCTCATTTCCATCAACATTCGCACCTTGTATTTCTTCATCACTTTCTTCATCATCAGTGGATTCATAATTAGAAGGTGTATGAACCCTCGGATTTGAATCGTATTCTTCTTTATCTTCTTCATCATAAGTGGAAAGCTTAGGATGAACAAAGTCATCACCATCGTTGTCTGAATCAGTTTGTTCATTAACATCATCTTGCTCTTCATCATCTTGATTATCATGTTCTTGATCATCATCATCTTGATTATCATGTTCTTGATCATCATCATCATCATCATTGTCATTATCGTCATCATTCATGCCTACTTCATTATCATCCTCCTCGTCACTGGACTTCCAAGAGATTTGCTCATCATTAGAGTCATAAGTAGGTACATCGGGAACCCCTGGTATAACACCAGTTCCTTCATCTGAACCTAAATCGCTAGCGTGAGAGTTATGAGTCTGGGTTTTGCTTCTTTCAATGGCCAGTTTCATCTGTTTAGCCTCAGATAATGCAATTTCAGACAACACTGTTAGACCTTTAGCTTTAGACGTCTTTGCAGATTGCCTTTTCTTTCTTGATGTAGCCACTTTAGCTGTAGTTTTGATTCTTTTGCCTTTAGAAGCTTGAGTAGACTTCTTCTTAGGTTTTGGAATCTATGCTCCACTAACATAAGCATGATAAGTCTTGTAGGCTTCGGACTCCAACATGGCTTGGTTAGTTAAGTGCTGAGGGAGAAGTGCACCGTATATATGTGTGTCTTGATGTTTAGAGATAACTCTTATAGTGGTGAACATGAAGTCATCCCTGGCAGAGTGCCAAAACATTTTGTTTCTCCTTGGTATTGCCTGATCTTTTGCCATGAAGTAGTCTACAATGACGAAGCGTGGATAATACATGTCATTGTTCTTCTTTGAGTTCTTGTTTTCCACTTGATACACTAAGTCCTCCCAAAGTAAGTAGACATAGTCAATATGCTTGTTATGATACATGCCTTATAGAATTTGAGCACGTGACAAGCGAAGACTTTCCAATGCAGTAGTTTTTCCACTTAGACACTTGTTGATAATAGCAGCAAATGATCTCCATGGTTGATGCAAGTGATTAACATTGACATCAAATAAGACCTTTATCTCACCAGTGTGTCCAAGATCTCTAATGAAAGAGAGTATCTCCTCTTCAAATGGAGGATCTTCAAATTTTTGGCCTGGGAGTTTAGGGCAAATATTGAGTATATCTCTAAAGTTGTCAACATTAACAGTATGGCTTTTGCCATTCATCTTGAAACGGAGTCAGAAATGATGTTTGGTGACAGTAGCCCAAAACTCTTGCATGTAAATTTTTGGAACATCAGCAGAGACCTCAAATGCGTTGTAGATAGGAGTGAGCTTCAAAGCGTCCAATGCCACTTGAATGGTTGGTTGATTAGATTTGAGAGTTGGGCTAAGACGTTGATTGCATTTCCCGATCTTAAGATGGTTTTCAGGTGTGACAAGAGCATCATCCAACGCCTTTTGATGTGCTTTTGTTGTATCCATGATTCTGCTAAGATAGGATCAATACAGATTATGTACAACCAATTTTATACAATACATTATAGAGACCTATTGAGTATGTCAAGTTGAATCATGATGTGAACGTTTCTTAAGAATTTAGGAACTTTAAGACTTTTTGCACTTATTAAGACCGATCCTTTTAAGAATGACAACTTAAGATAACTTAACTTGTTTTAGAGTGTATAATTAACCAAGTTTAATTACCTCCCTAATTAAGTTTCTAAATTTCCTTTTATATTAGAAATTTGATCTTAAGTGCGTTTGGTCTTGATAGATAAACTGATATCAAATGGAGAAAACTAGTTGTTCGGTTCCTTAATGATCAAGTTGTTCGGTTCCTTAAGCAGACTAGTTGTTCGGTTCCCAAAAGACATTCAGTTGTTTGGTTCCTTAATACAATGAGTTGTTAAGTTCCGTGTTACTTTAAGTTGTTCGGCTCCTTCTAACTTCAGAGTTGTTCAGTTCCTTCTAACTACAGAGTTGTTTGGTTCCTTATAACAACAGAGTTGTTCGGTTCCTACTAACTAGTGAGTTGTTCGGTTCCTTGAGACCCATGAATTGTTCGGTTCCTAAAGCATACAAGTTGTTCGGTTCCTTAAGTCATACTAGTTGTTCGGTGCCTAAGCCAGAATTAATTGTTCGGTTCTTGAAGAGAAAAAATTGTTCGGTTCTTCAACGGAATGAGTTGTTCGGTTCACCTTTTAATTTTTCACAAACATAACATATCAAGCATTCAAACTTGATGCTTTATCACTCTTATCATAAGAACAATGCTTAGGGACACGAAAACAATCATGAATCTAGAGAATCATCAAGTGTATACACAAAACGAGCACATTTAACCATTAACGCACATATATTCCAACGACTACAATTAATGGTGAGATTAGAACATTCAAACACATTCAAGACAGTGGTATTTAGCTCCTAAACATAAAACCCATAATCTTTTTACACAATTTCACATAAACCCAAATTTTCAATCAATAAATTGTTCATATTTCATTCATACGTTAAACATACATAAAACTGAGTTAAACTAGTACATTACATACCTAAAACTACAAAACCCCTCAACTAATTTAGCGTTTTAACCAAGTTGATTTTCAAGAACCCTAATTTTGAGAATTAGTGATTTCGATATCAATTGTGGATGAAAAGCCAATTCGTTTGAGACGTAGGTAGGTTAGGTGTTGTAGAACGTTTTATATGTTGTACCTTAGAGATGAAAACGACAAGAGAAGAAAATAGAGGTATGGCGATTTCGAAGGAGGGAGAAAAATTTCTTAAGTGTGTGTTTTGAGTGAGGGTGACGGGGTGGGGTGGGTGTGTTAATAAACAAGTTACGTTTTTGACACATTCACCCCCTGAAGTTTCAATACCCTTTAAATTTTTCATAAATAAGTTTTATTAGGCAATAAAGGTTTAACAATGGCACAAATAGTCCTTAATGTTTTTACCTAACATTCCTAAAAACTTAAACTTGCACATTTACTCCCTAAAGGCATAAACACATAACATATAAGGCACGCATAAGCTAAACTTAATTAACTTTCCTTAAAGAATGATATTCCGTTATTTTTTAAAAACCTTTTTCCCTTTAAGCACATTTTTATTATGAAGAAGATATTTGACATTTCTCCCCCTCAAACAATGACCCGTTTTCTATTTAAAGAGCAGTAGTCGTTCTTTGAGTGGTCAAATGTCTTTGAAAAGCATTTTCTGATGAAGCAATGTTTTATCTTGAAAAACAAACACCATGAAATAAGATTTCTCTTATTTTATTACATAAGCGCACTAACACGTACACTTATGGAAACATAAAAAGCACGGGTTGTGATGCAAAGTAATCACAAGCCTTTGCATGCTCATAAAGTAGACCATGCCCGAGAATAAATTTCCGTTATGAGGTCAAGTTTTCTTTTTGAAAAACTTGCCTTTAATATGATGACCGAGTTGCTATCTGAAATAATAGCAAGCCATTTGGCATGTTTTAAAAACATTTGAAACTTCTGCTCGAACTTCATTTATAGCCTCGTATCATTATTGAATGACATTTCTAAGACCGTAAATGTTATCGATTTTCAAAAGACATGCCATTATTACCTCTTTTTATATTTTTCTGATTTTTTAATTTTTTATTTGATTTTATAAAAGTTTTCTAAAAATGAAAAAAAAAATCTTTTTGGTTTTTATGGTTTTTAATATATAGACATATTATACAGGATATTTGAATAGGTACCACCACTATTCTTCAGCTTCATCTGCCAATTGTTTTAGAGTCTCCGACGTAAAACTTCGCATACCTAACTTTTGATCAGAAACTCAATTATTTCTCTTGCAAGGGTTTAGCGAAGATGTCCGCCAGCTGATACTCCGTATTGACAAAATAAAGTTCGATCACCCCGTTCTCAACTTGCTCCTTGATAAAGTGAAATCTGATGTCGATATGCTTCGACCTGGAACGTTGTACATTGTTGCAGCATAAGGCAATGACACTTTTATTATCACAGTACATTGGAATCTTGTTGAATCCAAGGCCGTAATCGGTAAGTTGTGATCTCATCCAGAGGAATTGAACACAACAGCCGGATAGGGCGATGTATTCAGCTTCCGTACTGGATATCGCAACACTTTTCTGCCTTTTTAACGACCAGCTTACAAGTCTATCTCCCAAGAACTGCATACTACCAGATGTGCTACGGCGTGTATCTTAACAACCAGCATGATTCGCATATGCAAATCCTGTTAATGTAATCGAAGAATCCTTCAGATACCATAGCCCCCGATTGATGGTTCCTCTTAGATACCGAAAGATCCTTTTGACCGAATGTAAGTGCTTTTCGGTAGGTCGAGCCTGATATCGGGCACACATGCATATAACAAATTGTAGGTTAGGTCTACTGGCTATGAGATAAAGGATGGTGCCAATCATGCCACAATAATGTGACAGATCAACAACTTTCCTTTCTTTATCCTCATCCAATTTGGATTTCTCCACCATGGGAGTATCCACTGGGTCACAAGAGTCAAAACCGTATTTCTTTAAAGATTCAAGGGCATGTTTGGACTGGTTAATAAAGATGCATCTGAGACTTTAAAAAATCTATAAGCCTAAGAAAAATGAGATGTTGCCCATCATTGTCATCTTAAATTTTGAACACATGGTTTTAGCAAATAAGTCACAAAGATCAGGTGTAGATGCAACAAAGATAATATCATCGACATATATTTGTACCAGAAGTAATTTCTTCCCTTCCCTACAGATGAACATAGTAGGATCCACTGAGCCTTTGGAGAAGTCTTGGGATATCAGGAATGAAGACAACATGTCATACCACACGCGTGGAGCTTGTTTCAAACCATAAAGAGCTTTCTTCAGCTTGTACACGTGATTGGGGTTATTTGGATCCACAAACCCATTCGGCTGGCTAACATAAACCTCTTACCACAGATTACCATTCAGAAATGCAGTCTTCACGTCCATTTGATAGACTACCATGTTTATGTGAGCGGCAAACGAGAGAAAAATTCTTATAGCTTCTAATCTTGCAACCGAAGCAAAAGACTCTTCAAAATCAATTCCCTCTTCTTGACGGTAACCATGAGCCACTAACCGAGCTTTGTTCTTTAGAATACCTCCCAGTTCATCTAGCTTTACTTTGTAGATCCACTTCAAAGTAATAACCATAACTTTATCTGGTCGGGGTACGAGCTCCCATACTCTAAGGCGTTCGAACTCATTGAGCTCTTCTTGCATTGCTTCGATCCAGTAGGATTGAGTCAAAGTATCTTTATACGTCTTGGGTTCAACAGTAGTGAGGAAAGCATCGTAGTAACAGAAAAGAGCTTGCTCATGTAATTGCAGCCTTGTGGAAACTGGTCTAGCAAGTTTACCGATTATATTTTCAAGTGGATGATCCTTAGTCCATTTGCTATTATGTTCAGAAATTTGGTGATCTGGATGCACAATTGTATAAATAGTATCCATTGATGAAGATTGATCAGAAGGAACTTCTAGAATTAGAATACCAAAGTACAGATCATTATCCATATGTGCGACATCTAAGTCATGTTTGTCTTCTTCAACATCACCAGGAATGACAGAAGATTGAGTTTCGGGTGTTGTTTGAGAGATACTTGAGGATGGTGCATCTTGATCAATAGTTGTTGAGGAAGGTGAGCCGATTGATGTAGAGCAACTACTTTATTAATTAGAGCAATGACTTCAGGGGCTGGGCAATTAACACTAGGTGGAGGAGTGAGTAATTCATCAAACAACGGCTGAAACAAAATATCCTAATAATTTCTCAAAGGTGGTACAAACGGTGTTGAAGAAGGAGGGTTTGGCACGAGTCTTGAACTGATTGTTGCAGGAGTCATTTCATGAAGTGCGGGTCCTAAACTGTTATGTTCAGAAGCCATTGCTGTCAGCTCATCAAAATCTACATGAATTGTTTCGATGATTTGTCTGGTACGTCGGTTGTAAATTCGAAATGCTTTCTTTGTGGGTGCATAGCCAATAAAAATACCAATATCAGCTTTTGGTTGTAACTTACCCAAGTTCTCACTATCATTTGTCGGATAACAGAGTGCACCAAATACATGAAAGAATGATAAGTCAGGAAGTTTGTCATGTAAAAGCTCATATGGTGTTTTACCGTAACGAAGACGTATGATGGATCAAGTTTGGGTATAACATGTGGTAGTAACTGCTTCTGCCCATAAGAATAATGGAGCTTTTGCATAAATCAACATTATGCGGGCAACTTCAATTAGCGTATGATTACGTCTTTCAATGATACCATTTTGTTGTGGAGAGTGTTGATCCCAACTCAAGATCTATTCCTTAGCTTGTAAAGGTTAAGTTACCTTGGATAAATCCAAAAAGACTATGTTAGAAACTTTGTTAATACTAAAAAGTATGCGGAATCTACTCTTTAATACTTAGAAGAATATTCATGAAATAGTAAATTGCATGAACAATGAACAATGAACAATGAACAATGATATTACTGAAAAGCTCCAATATTATTATCAATAATACGAGTACTCTATGTAGTACTAGGGTTTACAACCTTGAAGCTATGTATCAAAAATGTCTATGAATCTATATATCAAACACCATAACCTATGATCTCCTTTTATACACCAAAGAGTCCTTTACAAGATAACTATAAATCTTCTAAAATATTAATCTTATACGTATCTTTCTAACTAAATAGAATATACTTTGAATAAGTCAATACATATCACTTCACATGTCTTTATCCCTTTAGCAGTATTTAATCTTCATGCAACAGTCTTAAGTCCTTCAGCAGTGTTAAGTTAGTACTGGCAGTACTAACTTACTTCTAGCAGTACTAACTAGTTAGTACTGGCAGTTGTATCTTAAGCAGTACAAAGTCTTTGACTTGGCAATACTAAGTGTAATGAGTTTAATTCCCAAAAATCCTCCTATAAACTTATGATTTACCTCCAAATCATCAAGTTTTTTGAATTAAACCTTGAGATGATTCTTCCAAACACTTTATCATCTTGGTCTTTCAATCTGCATGAATATCTTCCTAAGAAGTTCTCTGGACATCTCATTATTTTGTTCCACCAAAAGCTTTGCAACTAACATTTATGTAAGAACACCTCTTGACAAAGGATATTCCCTTTCAACCAGCATGTAGATATCCACTCCATCCTTTATAGATACATGATGCACTCTACATATATCATACAGTCTCCATGTTATATCATGAATATGTTTCTGAGACTTCCATAACTCATCATCAGCATCAGGTTCAAACAGTCTTTTTAACTTTACCCAGATCTCTATTTCTTTATCTTCTGTTAGTTCTGCTGAGGTGAAACTTTCTTGAACCAGACTCCATAGTTTGACTAAATCATCCCTGTCAAAAGTCTTTAGCATATCTTCAAAAACCTGATATACCTCAGTATGATTACCAACCCGGATGATTTTCTAGTACATTATTGAATCTTCAGTGTAAACCTCCCAGTCAATGATTGGATATTTGGTTTGCAGGGCTTCAATATTCATCCCTTCTTCTGGAACTATGATCATCAGTTGTTGTAGCTCTTCTTGGGATAGCTCATCTGGCTTTTGCTTCTTAGAACTTTGTTGACCAAGTTCTTCTTTTGCAGCTCTTTTTAGTACCTCTAGCTTCTGTAGATTCAGTAACTGCTGCTTGTGAACTATCTGCTACTAACTCTGGAACTCCTCTTCTAATTTCAGTCTCCATAGGTACAAAAGTGTTTGCCCTCCTCATTGTAGTTTCAAATAAGTCCTTGATCTCATCAAAGGAAAGTCTCTTTAATTACTGCAGTTTATAATTTCCTATATGCTTAATATATTAGATATATAAGTCCTCTATTGAGCTTGAGTCATGGGCTTGTTACTTTTTTGCTTTAGCTTTTTGTGCAGCAAAATATCTTTTTCTCTGATTGATAAGATCTACAAGCATCTTTGCTTGATCATCTTCATTATACTTTTCTCTTTCCTCTGTCTGTAGTCTCTGAACTAACTCTTCAAAAGCTTCAACTCTTGCTCTAATGTCTTCCCATTCTTCCTCAGTAAAAGATCTAGCTTCTTTATGTACTTTGGCAATCCTTTGCCTCTCTTCTTCATTAAACTCCTCTTGTAGTCTCACAGCTGTTTCTAGACCAAGTCTTTCTTATTCTTGTTGCCTTTTTGTCTTGGTCATAGCTGATTCAAACTCTTCCATTATACCTTTACCTTTATCTTTTGTCTTTGCTGCACTCCTTCTGATGTACACTAAACTTTCAGCAGCAATATCATCAACAGAATCACTAGCAGTTTTAACTTCAGGGCTGGCAGTACTAATTTCTGCACCGACAGTAGTAACTGGTACATTAGCAGTGGTAAAATCTGTACTAGCAGTAGAAATACCCATCTGTACCAAAGTAATCCCCTCATCTTCATCAATTTGAGCAATTTTCCTCCCCTGTTTGGAAGGATCCTCTTGAGCTAAAATATCTGAATCTGAACCTTCTTTATCTGAGAGAACCAGTCTGATTTTTCTTCTTGACTTGTTGAGCTTATCCTTTTTCTCCAACCTCTTCACCTTCTTAATAAGCTTTGTAAAAGCAGCACCATAAACTTTCTTTGTCTGCTTCAAGTCTGTCTTTAAAGCTATAACTTTGTCTGACAAGTTTGTAACCAAATCCATCAATTCATTATGTTGTATTCTGCCCTCATCACTTCCAAGTGTGTGACCTCTTTGAAGAGGTGAATCATGGGGCATGGATAGGGTCTTATCAATGTTACCAGTTCCCTGTCCTGCATCTAAGCTAGTGACAGTAGTGGCAGCCCCTCTATGTTTGACATGAGTGGATGCAGCCTCATTTGTTACATTGGTGTGAGGAGAAGAACTAGGCCGAGGAACCTTAGTTTCATGTCTGATAGAACTTCTACGTGTTGGTGAAAGTTGTGGTTGTGAGGTTGATGGAGCACCTGTGGGTGTGTGATGGGACTCAACTGGGACTGTTAATCCTTCACCCTAAAAAATTAGGCCCTGAACAAGCATTGTTGGAAACAATGGAATGTCCACCCTAGTATAACCCTTAGAAGCCCTCCCCATATTGCTAAAAAGTTTTTGTGTATGGGTAGGAGCAATATAAGTTCTGTTGTGAGGTAGAAGCAGTCTCTTATGCTTGTTCAAAAAGATTTGTATAAATCTTGGATACATTAAAAATTTAATCTTACTATCCAAGTTTTTCATCATACCATCAAAAATCAATTTAGAAAAATTACAAGTTTTGTTTATGGCCAAGCAAATGATAGCAGTTGCTATATTGCTACTAAATTATTCCCAAGCAGTTTTCTTATAACTTAAACAATTAAGGATGGTATGGATCAAAAACCTCCATTGAGAGGAAAAGGGTCCCTTTTAAAAGGTCAATTTCTTAGAATTGGACACATACCCTATAAGAGCAAGTTATTTAAAAATTTCAGTAGTAGGCAAATTACTAATACCATCAGAATCTTCTAACTTGAGATGCCTCCTAATAGATGCCTCAGAAACAATCTTAACTTTCCCATCTATTGTAGTAGTTATTTCTATTTCTTCATTATCAAGTGTGCTTGCAGTAGCAGTTTGCCAAAACTGTTGGATAAAAGAAACATAGATAGTGGGATTTTCAGTAAGACCATACCGAATGTGACTTGCATTGAGAAAATCTACTATTTGATGAAATCCTTCACTGCCCTTTGTTTTCTTTAAGTAAGTGACCATGTTGTGTATGTCACAGAAATCCAAATTCGCCATTTGTGATTGAGTTAGGTTTGTTTATGAGAGTATGTGTGTTTGGCAAAGTCAATTGAGATTATATAGAGAGCACTTAAGTTTTTGATGGGACCGACTGAATAAAATTGATTCTTTATCTTGAAAAATCATAGGATTTAAAGAAAGATCATGAATCATCCAATTTAAGGAAACATATAAGCGAAGTAGTTGGTGGAAATATCTCAACGGCTAAATTTAATTAAGATAAATATGTTATTCCTAACATTACTAACGGTAGTCTAGTAGTACTAAGTTTAGCCTAACAATACTAAGTAATGCCCAGTAGTACTAAGTAATGTCCAACAGTACTAAGTAATGCCCAGCAGTACTAAGTAATGCCCTAGCAATACTAACTTTTGAGTTACCAGATTTAACCTCAATTTCGTTCCAAAAAGCATTTCCATGATCAATTTTGATTCTCACAAGCTCTCTTTTTGTTTTTATTCTCACTTTATCTCTCAATTCTTTTTCTAACTGAATCACTTTGTCTGTTTTTATTTCACACATCTCTCTTTTTGTTTTTGAACTCACTACATCTCTTATTTCTTTTTCTAACTTAAACACTCGGTCTGTTTTTGGTTCACACATCTCTCTTTCTATTTTTGAACTCACTGCATCCCTTATTTCTTTTTTCTTACAATTCTCTCTGTCTATTTTTGTTTTCTCTCAATGCTCACAATATTAATTATAACAGCAGTAGTAATGATACTTACCAGTAGTAAGTTAGGCCAACAACACTAACTTGAAATTTCATTATTAGCTGTTGTTCCATTTCATGTCAAGCATAATCCACTGCATCTTGACATAATTAACCTCCCCCAGTCAATACTTTAGAGGTTAAGCATTCTAATACTTGCAATCAGATATTGAAATCTGCCAACATCAAATGCTTTTGTAAGCAAGTCTGCAACATTCAGATCTGTGTGAATCTTGATCATCTGAATAAGCTTCTTTTCATTGGAATCTCTGATAAAGTGATGTTGAATCTCAATGTGCTTAGTCTTTGAGTGAAATACTAGATTCTTAACTATGCAGATGGTGCTTTCATTGTCAATGAAGATCTTGGTATTCATAAAATTGTATCCATAATCCAGCATTTGATTTTGAATCCAGAGTACTTGTCCACAGCAACTAGCAGCAGCTACATAATCTGCTTCAGTAGTAGAGGTGGCAACTATAGTTTGCTTCTTGCATTTCTATGAAATTAATCTGCTTCTAAGAAATTGACAACCTCTTGTTGTGGATTTCCTGTCTAAACTTGCACCAGCATATTCACTGTCAGTATAAGCTTCCAAATCAAATGGTAAGTCCTTAGGATACCAAAGGCCCAATTTAGGTTGACATTTCAAGTATCTAAAGATTCTTTTCACAACATGAAGATGTGAAACTTTAAGTGTAACTTGGAATCTTGCACAAGCACAAACAGCAAACATAATATCATGTCTAAAAGCTGTTAGATACATCAGTGATCTAATCCTTGATCTATATAAGTGAACATCAACATCTTCAGCTTCTGCATCCTTGAGTAATGGCTTTGAAGTCTCTATGGGTGTACTTGTTGTCTTCATAGTTGAAAAACCAAACTTCTTCAAGATTTCATCTACATACTTGTATTAACTAATGAAAATCCCATCATCTTTCTGAGTTACTTGCAATCCTAAGAAGAAAGTAAGCTCTCCCATAGAACTCATCTGGAACTTCTTATGCATCATCTTCTCAAACTCAGTACATATCTCTTTCCTTGTAGACCCAAAAATGATATCATCAACATATACTTGAACTAGTAGAATATCACCTTTGACTCTTTTTATGAACAAGTCTTATCTATTTGGCCTCTCTGAAATCCATTGTCTAATAAATAGGTAGATAAAGTCTCATACCAAGCTCTAGGAGCCTGATGTAGACCATATAATGCCTTTTCTACCTTATATACTTTGTTGGGGAACTTTGGATCTTCAAACCCTGGAGGTTGACAAACATAACTTCTTTTTTAATCTTGCCATACAGAAATCCACTCTTCACATCCATTTGGTACACAACAAAGTCTTTGAATGAGGCATAGGCTAAGAACAGCCTAATTGCTTCAATCCCAGCAACTGGAGCAAAAACCTCATCATAATCTATTCCTTCTTCTTGAGTGTAACCTTGTGCAACCAGCCTTGCCTTGTTTTTAATCACAATTCCTCTCTCATCTTTCTTGTTCCTGTAGACCCATTTTGTTCCAATAGCCCTCTTGCCATATGGTAAATCAACCAAAGTCTAAACTTGTTGTAATTTGAATTACAGAATCTCTTTTTGCATAGCTTCTATCTAGCTTGGGTCTTTTAATTCTTGGATTACCTTCTTGGGTTCTTCTTAAGATAGGAAACAAGCAAACAGACAAGTATGAAGGTCTTCATGAGTTTCCCTTCATAAACAGCACTAATAAACCCTTGTTCATTTGTCATTCTTCTTGTCTGAACACCATATTTCACATCACCAATCACATGTTCAAGTGAGTGATCTTTATGGATTCTTGTATTTAGAGTAGAAGGAACTGGATATGTGGTATTAATGTTGCTCATATCCACTTCTGTTTTATCACCAAAGAAATCATCATGTGTGGCTTCAAGTGGAACAGTAATAACTGTTGGACTAGCAATATTAATATTTAGACTACCAGTATTAATATTTGGCACAACAGTATTAACATCTTGAGCACTATTTTCAGGCTTCTCTTGATCATCAATTCCATTTTCATCATCCTTCTTTCTAGCATCACTAGAAGGGTGTGGTTCATCATTGCTAGCATTCTTTAAAGAAGAATCAAATAGTGAACCATCTTTCCACAGTGGCATCAAAATGTAGTCTTGACTAGATCCTATCTCCTTACTAGAATGACCTGCACCAATGCTTTCTTCTGTACCTACAAAATCATTAGAGTTTGTACCTGCAATAACTGGCATATAATTCATTGATTTTGTTAGAACATCAATATCAAACAGCCACTTTGGTCCATCACCTGCAATAATAGGCTTATCCTCTAAGAACCTAATGTGCAAGTTTTCTTCTACTTTCCTGGTTCTAATGTTGTATACCCTAAAAGCCTTACTATTTAATGAGTATCCAATAAAGAATCCATCATCAGACTTTCCATCAAACTGCCTAAATAGTCTAAGGTATTAACAATGGTAACATGACACCCAAATGGTCTCATGAAGCCTAGAGCAGGGGTTCTACCTCTAAATAGTTCATAAAGGGTCTTGTTATGAGGCTTCACTACTAATACCCTATTTTGCACATAGCAAGCAGTATTAATTGCTTCAGCCCAATTCCCTCTTAATTCATTTCTTTTCACAAAACTCACTCATAACTCTATTTTTGAACTCTGTTTCATTGTCACATCTGATAATTTTTACTTTCTTATCAACTAGATTTTCTATCTCAGTTATAAAGCTCTTAAGAATGCCACTAGTCACATTTTTAGATGCTAAAAAGAAAACCCAAGTAAATCTGCTATAATCATCAGTGACAATTAGACAATATTTCTTATTCATTAAGCTGCTCACAAATGTTGAACCAAACAAGTCCATATGCAACATGAATAAAGGCTGAGTAATAGAGTTCTGAATCTTGGACTTACAAGAGGCTTTATGTTGCTTTCCTTTAAGGCAAGCAACACAAGTTTGGTTATTTTCAAAACGTTTTGTAGGTAAACTTCTCACAAGATTGTCCTTAACAAGTTTATTAATAGTTTTGAAGTTTACATGACCTAGCCTCTTATGTCATAACATTGATTCATCAAGTGTGACCTTTGCAACATGACAAGTTAAACTCTCTTTAGGAACAATATTATTCATATCAACACTGTACATGTTGTTCTTTCTAGGAACTTTAAGTAAAACCTGACTCTTATCAGCTAACTTAAAGTCAGGAGACAGAACAAAACATGCAGTGTCAGTAAAAGAACACTGTTCTTTTTGTCACACATCTGTGAGACACTAAAAAGGTTAAACTGTAATTCCTTGACAAAGCACACATCCTCAAAATCAAGCTTACCAGTTTTAAGAGTTCCTTTACCAGTAATTTTACCTACTTTGGATTCTTGAGGAGTTAATGCATTTCTTTGACTGAGACTTTAATTCTTTGACCTGATGGAAAGTGCGGCGAACAATGGGTAAGTACGGCGTACTTTAGCGTTTTTCAGCCTTGAGTTCTTCCTTTTCTTCTAATTTTCTTTCCAATGAATATAAACACTTGAACTTTATTCTCTTTGAGCTCTGGATGTCTTCAAGTGAACTAAAACAGAGTTCGTATGACCGAGTTATGGCCAAAATAGTAAACAGGTGTCGGGAGATCTTTAGTTTGAGTTTACTTCTTCATTTATGCTTCAAATCTTCGTGTATTCTTCTATTTTCTTCCACGACACGTACTTAGAACCTACAATAGCAAATATACTCGATTAAGTACCGAAAGTTCTTATATTTAACCAAATTAGATATATAAAAGCATTGATAATGCGTATAGTAACATGTATAATTTGAGCATTATCACATGCCAACAGCCAAACCTATTGGTCTTGGCATGGACTTCAAGGCAATTTATAATCCAAAAAATATGTTAGTACATCTTAAGACAATTCCGTGGGTATAAAGAACGTGAAAAACGGAGTCAAAACGAAGAAGATATGAATTTTTAAAGATACCAGTAACTATTAAATTTTTTACGGCTTTTATAAAATTTATACATTCTGATCAGTTTATAAAATGTATTTTTGAGGGCCTTCGAGTCCGAACCGGCTTAAGTATAAAACTACAATGTTTCTCGGAATGATATTTCTGCTATAACAGCGTGAGTTTTGAGGTCTAAAAGTGTATTAAAAATGAGTAAATCTTCATAGATACTAGATAACTTTTATATAAAATTTCCTGCACGCTTTTATAAAATATGTTTGCTGTTTGGATACTTATTTGGTGTTTACGAGCGTTTTCAGGTCTGTTTGGACTATAAAAACCTTATGAAATAATATAGTATTATCTAGATAATATTTATACGCGTTTTAAACTTTATAAATATTATTTTATAAATTAAGCGAACTATATGTCAAGTGTCGTTATCAAATTAATAAAAATAGTAAATCAAGCGAAATGACTATACCTAAATTTTCTAGCTATTAGAAATATTTCGAAGGCATATACTTAGACATTAAATAACAAACGTAACGAAAACATTGTTTCAACTTATAAACTAAACAAAAAGTATTAGGTGGTGATATAACTTTATAAAATATATTGTGGTATTTATATTAAGTACATTATACTAATCGACCTATATTTAATTAGGTTGCTTTCCGGCTATTTGTGACGTCATTCTTTGTTGATTGGTACTACGTTCGATACTTTC
Source organism: Tanacetum coccineum (assembly GCA_026074375.1). Taxonomy (NCBI): domain Eukaryota; kingdom Viridiplantae; phylum Streptophyta; class Magnoliopsida; order Asterales; family Asteraceae; genus Tanacetum; species Tanacetum coccineum. The sequence continues at coordinate 34,932 of BQNB010041250.1, forward strand.
ATTTGATGTCAGTTTATAGCCCCGCTTTAACTTGTTTACAATTATTTTACAAATCTCGAGGTGAGATACATGCATTGTTTTACAATAAGACGCAAGTATAATACTTTTCAATTCTTACAGTGATCATGTAGCGTGCCTAAGTAGTGATAACCCACTATGCCCACTATCATGAATTGTTAATTACTTTGTGTAAGCGCGTGTGTTATAAATAGATCTATTTGAGATTGACATCCCCATCCAGGATTGGTGTCTACAAGGCCAACGAACATATACCATGTCGGATTTAGATGTTACGGGTTTACATCTACACGGGTATAATTATTTGCATTACTTTGCATACATACAAGTCGTATCTTCTGTGTCATGAGCTTAGTGCAGTCGTAATTACAGTTTGTGATACTGTATGTGTTACATTATTACACACTTGAAATCTTGTGGTCCAACATTTATACATACATAAACCTATGAACTCACCAACTTTAATGTGACACTTTTAAGCATGCATTTCTCAGGTGAATAAGATGCTTGATGTAACTGATGTGCATTAAAGTCTAGACTTTTCAAGATTATATTCATGGATTTTTACATACATTCAAAATATCAAATCTCGTTGTATTATTTCTAGACTTTCATTATGATGCAAACCTTGGGATAAATGTTATTTTTTTTCCAATTAAATCAACGAGAATACTTTTCAAACGACTCATTTATAGGCCATTCTCTCATATTTTATGTTGTTGTATTATAACACTCCCGAAAATATTCCCGCTGCGACCCATTTTGAGGGTGTTACAGATTGGTATCTAGAGCCAAGGTTATAGAGAACTAGGTTGCATATTTTACCTAGACTATAAACGTTTTCAAAAACATTGCATCACATCAAACTTTTTCATGTGCATACACACTACCTGCTTACATTATTTACTTACACTACTTGCTTACATGACTTAGGTATATGCTTACCTTATCTTGCGTATATTTTACACTTGTTTATATAAAAGTTATTCATATAAATACTAGAATATTTCTCAAGATATTATGAATGTCACAATGGTCCTAAAACTCTTTCACGACTTTGCATAATATCATTTTACATACCATTAAAACTTGTCATAGTCTGCCGATCTCACTAGTTACCTTACTATTCAACTTTGAGTTTAAGCACCCGTCCCACACTATTGAAAAACCTATGCCATCTTGTAATCCATCGCCTAGAATCATGCCGATTAATTGAAACATGACTTTAACCTGTCACCTCACAATATTTCATCTTTGGAGCACGAATTTTAGAACTAGACTAATTTTATTTTATTACTCCTTTGATTTTGAAAAAAATGCCTCTAAAAGAACTCCTATTACTGATGCTGCTATTAAGGAATTGATAGCCCAAGGCGTAGCTAACGCGTTGGCTGATTACGAAGCAAACAGAAGCAGTAGAAATGGACTTGATAGCCACAATACAGGAAGTGGCGGTGGAAGAACGTCGAACACTGCTCGTGTGTGCACATACAAGGACTTCTTGAATTGTCAGCCCCTTAACTTTAAGGGCACTAAAGGAGTTGTAGGATTGACTCAGTGGTTTGAAAAGATGGAATCTGTATTCCATATTAGCAACTACACCGTTGAGTGCCAAATTAAGTATGCCACTTGTACTTTTCTTGGTAGTGCACTAATGTGGTGGAATTCTCACGTTAAGAGTGTTGAACATGATGCTGCCTATGCGATGCCATGGAGGACATTAATGAAAATGATGACTGACAAATATTGTCTAAGTAGTGAAATCAAGAAGCTGGAGATTGAGTTGTGGAATCTGAAGGTGAAGGGTACTGATGTTGTGAGCTACACATAACGTTTTCAGGAGTTAGCTTTGATGTGTAGGAGAATGCTTCCTGAAGAATCTGACCAAGTGGAGAAGTATGTTGGTGGACTTCCTGACATGATTCAAGGTAATGTGATGTCAGCTAGGCCAAAGACGATGCAAGAAGCAATCGAGTTAGCAAATGATTTGATGGACCAAAAGGTTCATACTTTTGCTGAAAGACATGCTAAGAATAAGAGAAGACTTGATAACAACCCAAAAGATAATCATATTGAACAACCGCCTTACAAGAGACAAAATGTAGCTAGGGCTTATTCTGCTGGGTCTAGTGAGAAAAAGGAGTATGCTGGAACTCTACCATTATGCAACAAGTGCAAGTTTCACCACGCCCGTGCACTGTAAAGTGCGCGAACTGTCAGAGAGTCAGACATTTGACAAGGTATTATAGGAATCCTACTGCTACTAACAATCAAAGAACCCTCACTTGTCTTTATTGTGGGAATCAAGGGCACTACAGGAGTGTTTGCCCAAAGTTAAAGAATCGAAACCATAGAAATCAGTCTGGAAATGGTGAAGCATGTGGAAGGGTGTATGATTTAGGAGGAGGAGAAACCGACCAACACCCTAACAATATTAAAGGTGAGATTGAAGCCTAATGAGAGATTTTTCCAATCTTACCTAAAAAAACCTAAGTTGGAACAATCATAGACTTTATTTCCTTTAAAATTCTCGTTGTATCTTCTTTTAAATTTCCGTTGTACCGTGTGGATGATTTTAAATTATCTATCAAATTATTGTGTTGTGAAAATTTCGTCAATTTTACTTTAATTATCAATTTATTCATGCAAGTCACTCCTTAAAACATTATAACCTTATAAGCATTTTTTACGTCATCTTTTAAAATATTCTATCATCACACGAAAAACCATTTAACTATCATTGACAAATTTTTTCACTATCGTTTAATAAACTAACATTTTATAAACTACTTTACAATCATTTTACTATCACCTTATAAACTATCTCATTATTATTTCACAAAATAATAAACTACATTTCTTTTATCATATAAACTATTATTTTTGCACTATTTTGACGAAAATGAGCATTTCATCGTTACTCCTCAATTATACATAGCCTGATCACCTATGTATAATTCATGAAGGACCATGTCATGCTGAAAAGTAGTCACCTTAAAACTTTTGTCAAAAATCAATTCTCTACTTATATGCTCAAAACCAAAGTTTTTGTGTGCGTGTTCATAAAACGTGTTTGTTACGGGAAGCTGAATTAGTAATCATAGTAACTAAATAGACTTTTACTCCACCTTACTACATAGGATTGACATCACCTTATGCCAAATCTTATGTCAAAAAGTCGAGACGCATCACTAGCCACCCTAAGACGATCCACCAACGAGTTTACTCGCCGTTTGGGAACTACTAAATCACTCATTCAACGTCGACGTAATATCATAGAACTTAGTAGTTGTGATGCCATCATAGGTGAAAATTCATTACCACCCTGGATGGAAATTTTTTATAGCTGACGCTTTAAACCGAAAGGAACAGATCAGACTACTAGGATTCGAATTTTAGACATAACACATAAATTTAACCCGCCGCCACCAATCTTGTATACCCAAGCTGAAACAATTATGGAGGAAAATATCGAGGATGAAAAATCTTAATTAGGTATATACAAGGAATTAAATCCCGTCCCAATAAGACTCTTTATCTTAAGAAAACAAAATTTAGTTCCGCAAAAAGTACTTGCACCGTCATTTCAGGTCATTTTACGACTACAAACTCTTACTTATTAATTTTATACTTTTACGCGTTTACTTTAATTTCAACCGTTTAGTTAAATCGCGTAAACTAAAAATCAACAATCAACGTAAACCGACATCAAACAAATACAAGTTTACGTCAAGCAAGTGTTATATTATTTTTACGAAAATAATTTATAACTTTTTGTATTCTATTTTTATACGTTACGTAAAACATTTACGTTTCGCATTTTGGAAACCTTTTTGCATGCATGTAAACCATTCTACCTTTTTACACTTAACCAAATACCCATAATTATACCCAATACCTAAATTTTACTAAATTTCTACCCATAAAACTACCAATACCGTCCACCCCTTTATAATTATAAAACCATTACCATTTTTCTTACTAAAGATTAAACCATGTGCTTAAATCACCAACTACTAGCTACTTTCTTACAACATTCATCAACTTTCTTACAAACCCACTCCAATCAACCAAAAGCCAAAGGCCCCTAGAATTCATGAAGGATTAGTACCTTTTGTCTATTAGATATTTTGTTTATATAAAGAATTACCAACTAGCTTTTACACTTCATTTCACAAAGCAAAAACTCACACAAAACTCTTTCTTGTTTTTCTCTTTGGTGCCGGCCTAAAAACAACAACATATATTTGGTGTTTTGATTTTTCAAGCAAGATTTACAAGTATTGACAAGGGTTTAGGTTAGATAACAAACATAAGGTTTGCATAGGATTAGTATTGTGTTATCTCATCATCTTCATACACTCAAGGTTCATTCATATTTCTCATACTTTTATTTTTACCACTTACATATATACAACTTAATTATCAAGTGAAATCACCACTTAGTTATATTTTTAACAAGTTTACAAAGAAATCAAGATTTTCACATAATCAAGTAAATACATATACATAGTGAAAAGGTTCTATAAATATATTAGATTATGAGAAAATACTTAATTTGATATATTACATGTGTTGGATAATTTACTTAACAAGTTGTTAAATTATTTGTTAATAAATTGGTTTATATAGTTTTATAGATTAATTGTTGTTCTTGGCATTTTATTTATGAAAGAAAAGTAAAATGGTTGGATCTAAAACTAGTGAACTTTAATTATATAAAAGATGTTGCAGTGATAACATTAGTGGACTTGTAGTAATTAAATTATGGCAAAAATCACAAAAAAATAAAACATATACATATATACATGCTAATAGCCGACCCTACTGGTCTTGGCATGGACTTTCGTGGATATAAAGAACGTGAAAAACAGAGTTAAAACGAAGAACATATTAATTTTTAAAGAACTAGTAACTATTAACTTTTTGACAGCTTTTATAAAATTTATACATTATGATCAGTTTATAAAACGTATTTTTGAGGGCCTTCAAGTCCGAATCGGCTTAAGTATAAAACTACAATGTTACTCGAAATGATATTTTGCTATAAATATGCAAGTTTTGAGGTCTAAAAGTGTATTAAAAATGAGTAAATCTTCATAAAAACTAGATAACTTTTATATAAAATTTTTTGCACACTTTTATAAAATAGGTTTGCTGTTTGGAAACTTATTTGGTGTTTACGAGCGTTTTCGGATCTGTTTGGACTATAAAAACCTTAGGAAATAATATAGTATCATATACATAATATTTATACGCGTTTTAAACTTTATAAATATTATTTTATAAATTAATCGAACTATATATCAAGTGTCGTTATCAAAATAATAAAAATAGTAAATGAAGCGAAATGACTATAACTAAATTTTATAGCTATTAGAAATATTTCGAAGGCATATACTTAAACATTAAATGACAAACGTAACGAAAACATTGTTTCAACTTATAAACTAAATAAAAACTATTAGGTTGTGATATAATTTTATAAAATTTATTATGGTATTTATATTAAGTACATTATACTTAATCGATCTATATTTAATTAGGTTGCTTTCCGGCTATTTGTGATGTCATTCTTTGTTCATTGTTACTATGCTCAATACTTTAATTTGAGGTGAGTTTATAGCCCCGGTTTAACTTGTTTACAATTATTTTACAAATCTCAGGGTGAGATACATGCATTGTTTTGCAATAGGACGCAAGTACAATACTTTTCAATTCTTACAATGATTACGTAGCGTGCCTAAGTAGCGATAACCTACTATGCCCACTATCATGAAATGTTATTTACTTTGTGTAAGAGCGTGTGTTATAAACAGATCTATTTGGGATTCACATCCCCATCAAGAATTCATGTTTACAAGGCCAACGGACATATACCATGTCGGATTTAGATGTTACGAGTTGACATTTACACGGGTACAATTATTTGCACTAATTTGCACACATACAAGTCGCAGTGTCAGTGTCATGAGCTTAGTGCAGTCATAATTACTTTTTGTGATATTGTATGTGTTACATTATTACACACTTGAAATCTTGTGGTCCAACATTTATACTTACATAAACCTATGAACTCACCAACTTTATGTTGACACTTTTAAGCATGCATTTCTCATGTGAATAAGGTGCTTGACGTAACTGATGTGCATTGGAGTCTAGACTTTTCAAGATTACATTCATGGATTTCTACATACATTCAAAATATCAAATCTCGTTGTATTATTTCTAGACTTTCATTATGATGCAAACCTTGGGACAAATGTTATTTTTTTCAATTAAATCAACGAGATTACTTTTCAAACGACTCATTTAGAGGTCGTTCTCTCATATCTTATGCTGTTGTATTATGAAGTAACACTCCCAGACATATTCCCGCAGCGACCTATTTTGGGGGTGTTAGACGATGCTTATTACAACATTGAGTGGATTTGGAACAAATTTCTTGTTCACCGCACATAGGTTTGACATGTAAAATCGGAGATAATGTCAACCATTGTTTGAATAATGCATTAGCATTTATCCTTCATCTTGTTAAGACAACAATGTTGCTTAACTTGCATACCTTTCACATAAGTCCTAGCACATAACACATAAACACATAAGCTCTAAGAGCATAATTATTTCTGAAAGGGTACGCAAGCAACCTCTAGACTTCAACCCCTTACTACCTCAAATCAATATCTTATGGTGCATGTCAACCATGAACAACCTCAACTAGACTGGTGCAATTTGTATTTTGGGAAATATCATGCAAAAATCCTAAACTTGTTTAGTCTTAGACCTAAGTGTTCTTTCATTCAACTCACTAATTACTTGTTTTATTGGGTAACCTCTAGCTTCTTTTAGATTCTTAAGATAACCCAGCTCCGAATCATTAACTTCTAATGATAGAGACCTAACCGGATTTTGAACTAAAGGTTAAATGATCCTACCATCTTCCTCCAAAGAAGATGACTTAGGTTCGGGTAAACTCTCATCAAAGGTAACATGTAGAGATTCCTCAATCCTTATTGTTTCCTTGTTAAGTACTATGGATGCTTTACTAGTTTGAGAGTATCCTAAGAACACATCTTCGTATGACTTTGGGTCAAACTTCATGAGATATATTTTAGTGTTAAGTATAAATACTTGATATAATCAAATAACGTCATGTTTTACCATCATTTATCCCATGCATTTTGCCTAATTTTATATAATTATTGCAAGATATTGGTACTTAATCATTTAAAGTTTATAATTTCAGTAATTCTGGTGTGACTTGTGAAGAAGAAGCTAAAAGGCGAAATTCTAGAACTAAAACGAAGACATTTGAAGAAAACTATTATCTGCTACTATACGCCGTATCAAGCAAGGAAGATACAGCATATCCGCGCCAGCTCATCACAAGTAAAAACATAGAAGATCAATTCCCTATACGGCGTATCACTCTTCACCTATACGCCATATACACAGCTGGTCATCAGTCAAAGATACACAGTTAATGTGATTGATGGTAATTAATCTTGATTGATTTGATCTTATCACAAACTCCAAGGAAATTAACCCTATACGCCATATTCAGCTCCTTCTATACGGTGTATCCAAGATGTTTTCAGACACTGTAAATACGAGGCTCAAAAACGAGTTTCAGTGTGCAATATCATATTCTCTGTATAATATACATTAGAGTTCGAATTTTAGAATCTTAGAAGAGCAGCCAAGGTCAAGCATCAATCATAATTCCATAGAAGACATCGTGTAATTCTTACTTTCTTAATCATTCGATTTACAAATGTTTGATCACGTTTGTAATAATGACAATGATTGTGGGCTAATACCCTCGGGTATTAGTCATGTTTATGAAGATTATTATGTTTGATTTGGTTTAATTTTGGCTTGTTTAATTAATCGTTGTTGTTTAATTATGTTTATCGCCTATACTTGTTTATGTGCTTATACATGCGACCTATCATTCAACTGGGTCTAGGGTGACTTAACCAGTAACCTAGATGTCGGGATAGCTCTCCATGTTGTGTCTTGTATGCCTGGATCAATAGGATTACAAATGAAACCTTGTCTTTACCCTTTGATTATGAGCTTAGTTGGACCGGCAGGTGACTCGATAAGTGTTCAACCAGTATTGTTCTTAATTAATTGGTATTGTATTTTGGTGGTGGACTACCGGTGTATAAAACAACATCAAGCAATAAGTGGGTAAAGTCCCGATGAGATAGGGTATTAACAGGATCAACACTGCTTTAATTCTCTATGATAGATTATAATTAGACTAAGGATGCTTTATGCGGATACATTAATCATGACATAATTGTTCATATCTAGGTCTTAGGATGAAGAACCGCCTAAGTCTAAGAATGATATGCCGCCTCAAAATAAATAGCCATTGCACTAATTAAATTATTCAACATATAATCGGATTGAACATGGTTAATATAGTTTTCTTATATTTGGCTTGTACTCTTTTATCTTTTGTTATTTGTCTTTTGTGGTTATTGTGCTTAGAATTGATATTTGTCACCGTAAACCTTTGCCAGTCTCTCAGGCTGAAAACCCCCCATTTATATAACAAACCGCAATTTTTATCAATGTAATTTTCCATATATTAAATTAGATGCAATGTAATATTCATCTATTATAAATATAACACCTTCTTACATGGAATTTTTTTGCTTTATCTCATTATGCAACATAACTTGCATTTATAAAGTAAACGAGCTCACACAACCTCTATCAATGCCATCTATATCTATGTTTATATCATGTAAACATCCTAATATGTCAAGTCTATATCCTAATATCATTTTTACTAAGTACATTATCCATTTAATGTACTTTTCAAAACGTTATTTCAAAACAAGCATTAAACGTAAACGTTTACATCAAAACCCTAATTATATGTTGTATACACCTAAAATGAATGTGTAAGCCTTCAAACATATGTACAAGTGTATAATGCACTGAATTTTATCAACTTAATAAGCTAAAAAATTAGCTTTTAAAACTGCTTTACAGAAACTATGGATTTGCTTTGAAAATCTAACTTTTCTAAACTCTAGCTTATTTCTTGCTTATTACTTAATGAAAATTAAAACCAAAAGAAGCTAAATGAAGCTTGTGATGTGTGCTAGGGATTTCTAAAAAGAAATGAACTAAAAGGAAACAAGATTAACTACTAATTTGATCTTGAAAAGCTAAAGGTTCAGCTTATTCACTGATATTAAGCTATACCTAATAAGCTAAAAAGCTCAAAACTAAATCTTAGAAACTAAAAATTTGGAAATAAGCTAAACTATGAACTTTGAACAAACCTAGATAAAAGGATTTTTGAAATAACAGCTAGAACTTAGAAATCCAAAAGAAAATAAGCATGAAATCTAAGCTGCTACTATACCACTTTTGCAAGATCAATTAAGCTAATATAAAAGCTTAAAATGAAAATTAAGAGATGAATTATGTAGAGCTAATGGAGTACTAATAAAATGCTTAATTCTAAACTCTAACTCCTAATTATAAGAGCTAAAAAGTTTCTAGAAAAGTGATGAGCATCAACAGTATTAACTAAGTTAATACTGCTGTTGCTGATGTACTTGGTAAAAACCTTAAGTGCAGGCTAAATTTCTACTTTAAAACTCATGAACTAACTAACTAAATGTATCTAAGGTTACACTAACCAAATTTGAACACTAGAAAGTCTATGAATCACTTGACTCAACATCTACTTAAACATTAAAACTGTTCTGGTGCTAATTCACTATTTTTAAACCATAGAATTTTTAAAAATTCAATTTAACTTCTGAATCCTTTATAAATCTTGTCTCTAATGAAAAACTCAACTGAAGTAATGAATTAAACTTTTGGCAATGGACTTTAAGAGTCAAAGTTGTGTTAATCCAAACACTCCTTAAACTTTTTGAACATTTTTTAACAGCTTTTAAAATCTATTTTTACACTAAATATCTAAAAACCTTTTATCTACTCTATCTATAACTAGCCTAATTGAGCTTATTAAACTCTAAAATTACTAGCTTATTAAGAGAAATAAGCTAGTTATTAGCTAGCTGTGTTAATCCAAACACTCCTTACACTACTTAAACATTTCTTAACAGCTTTTAAAATCTATTTTTAAACTAAATATCTAAAAACCTTATATCTACTCTATTTATAACTAGTCTAATTAAGCTATTTAAGCTCTAAAATTCTTAGCTTATGTTTCAAAAAGAGGTACTTTCTTAGCTAGCTTATCCTACTATATGACAGAATCTAAAACTTGAGATCTCAATGAGTTCTAACTACAATTAGCTTAAAACATTTTCATTTCTAAACTAACTAAGCAAGATTGAACAGGTTTAAGCACACAAAAATACAATGCAATAAGCTAATGGATTAAGCTATATGTATGCTAAAATCAAAATCAGTAAGAATAACCTTTGAACTTGTAGTCTCTGAACTCTAGCCACTCTTGTTGAGTGAGTGGCTTTAAAACACAATCCTAATGGCACCTTGCCTCTAGACCATTAAGCTTAAGCTCAATAAGCTGAAATGAGCTTATTACTCCTCATTGCTTCCAAACTCAGTCAAATTGAACTCAAATGACCATTATTGAACTAAAGTAGACAAAATCAGTATTTAAAAGACTTTTAATAACATTTGAACAATTTGTGAACTAGAGAAAACAGAATAAGCTATATTGAGCTTATTTCAAGCTTATTAGCTAAAACTAGCTTATTTCATGAAAACTTGAACATAAACACAACTGAATTAGTTTTATTACTCTTAAAAGAAGAATAGTACAAGATAAAGAACAAAGAGTACAACTGAATTGAAAGATTTAAAAGCTTAATTTGCAACGATGAACAGTACACGAAAGCTAAAAAGAGAAAATTACAAAGAAAATTGAACTAACTCTCTAACTACCTTACTATCTCTGAATATCAAGCTACTATTTATAGGAAATGGTGATGAGAAGATGAGAAACTCCATCATTCCAAGCCGTTGATCACTTTTCTTGAATCTTAGCCGTTGGATGATGTATAATGATGTGTTCAGACCAATGGGAGGCTGCCACGTCATAAAAATGACGTGGAGATTGTAAATACGAGGTGGGGAAGAGTAGGGAAAGACGGGAAAGGATTTAGGAAAGTTGGGTTTGTTCGGGTTTTGGCGGGAACAACTGTTATAAGCGGTTAGTAGGAAAAGTTATACCGCTTCTTTGTTTGAAAGTTTGAGATATTTGCACAAGTAGTCCCTCTGTTTCTCTTTCAAAAGTATAGTGTAAAAACAACTTCTGGATTTGACATATATGGCCCTTGTAGTTTTAAAAACAAGAAATGGGCTTTGATTTTGGGCTTTTGTTGAGCTTTTGTGATCCAAATGGTGTAGAAGGGCCCAAGGGTATTTTAGTCATTTAATCTTCTATTATAAGGGCAAAAAGGTCATTTCTCTTCAAACTTTGATTTTTTCTTTACTTTCTTGACTTTTCTTGACCACGGTCTTGATCCGATTTTTGATATTGGCTTCAAATCTTTCTCTTGATCACTTGTGTCTTTATTTCTTGTCGGTTTTGGTCGTTTTTGCTCTTTTTGACTTTGATATCCTTTCCTTCACGTTGAGACACAAAAGCACACATATTTCCATCTTTTGGCATATTTTTTTTGGCTTTTATTGGCAAAATCCTGGGTATTTTATGTATACAATTTAACACTTATCAAAATTCCCCAAACTAAAGGATTGCCGTGTCCTCACGCAATTTTATTAAGTGTACACTTTGCAAACTAATAAGTTTCCAAAATGCCCTTGTTTTCACTTTTTATGAATCCTCTTTTTTTACAACTTAAGCTTTTTCTCAACTTTTAATCTCATGGAAACACATTAATGACAATCATTGCAATTTTGCAACTTTTAGGCTCATTGAAATAGGCTACTCCCGATTAATAG
>BQNB010041251.1:0-46883 GCA_026074375.1 Tanacetum coccineum
CAAACAAATCATTAAGCATGATTAGTGATCAAGAAAATACTTTTCTCTTATCCATCACATTTTTACAAAAGTATTTCACGAAAATAATTATAGAAAATATTTTTTAATTAAAAGAAAATTTTTATTAAAAACTTAAAATTTGAAATTCAAATTTTCCCCCCAAAATAGAAGGTTCAATAACAGATACAACCTTCCCAACAAAAAGACAAAAACAGGAGCGTAGTCTACTAGGCGCCCCCCTTATAAGCCTGGCAGCCCCTAGATATATCTGGGACCGCCAGAACCGCCCCTAGTGACTGTTGCGTCTTCCTACCTATAAATACTGCTCCATTCCCAGCAGAAAATCATACCTCTTAGCACGAAATTTTTAGATAACTTTCTCTCTCTAAAATCCTCTTTTTCTCTCTAAATCTCTTAATCACTAACATTCTTAGATCTTGTTTCAAGTGATCTAATCTTTTCTTCTCATCTCTCCCTTCTCATTCAAGTGCAAGAGAAGAACATTCGTATTCGCCAAGAAACGAATTGTTATATAGTGATCTCTCCCTCTTCTTCTAAGTATCAAATATCTATTGTAATTATCTTGTAATTGTGTGATTTGGATTATGTGTATATCCGATAGTATAGATCTTGTGAGTGTATAGTGATGTGAAGTTGTAGATTGGTTCTAGCTAAGATTAGGACTCGACATTTAGCTTAGTGTCGAAAAATAACATAAGCGACGTGTAAACGGTTTTCTGGGGGGGGGGGGGGGGGGGGGGGGGGACACACCTAGGGCCCGGGCAAAACACCCCACTTGAGTAACCCCCCTTTCATGTAGGCGGTGTTTGTTTGAGATTTTATAAGGGGCTTATAAGCTTATATAACTAAAATAAGCCCCATAATCATTTGATTTAACTTATATAAGCTTATATGAGGGAGTTTTTGTAAGCTACAAAAATTGTGACTTATATAAGGATGGGTGATCTTATTTGAAATGTGTCATATCAAGAGACTTTTATTCCGCTTATAACAAATACAACTTCTAATATACATGTATTTTTTGATCATTTTGCCTCTTTAGCTATAACAAGCTATCCCAAACACACAAAATGGGCTTATAAGCTTTGAAAGATAATAGAAATTGATGTTGATTAGAATGATTTCTTTATTATGATAGATAATAGCTAATTTATATATAGGATACAAAGGAAGCTTCTAGACTATGGGCTTGGCCCAATAGGCCGATTACATTAAATATACAATAACGGTACTGATTAATACGCCCTCGCGCATTTTGGACGGGACTGATTCTTTCGACGCGTCAAAACTAGATTTGAAATTAGTAAACAACGGATATGGGAGTCCTTTTGTGAAGATATCTGCTTACTGAAATAAAGAAGGGACATGAAGAACTCGAACATTCACCCTAAACCTAGCTACTATTGGTAACATGAAACAAATGAATAATGAAATTCACTATACAATGTTTTGAGGTGCATTGATGTTGCACCGGGTTTGCAGACATGTATACGGCACTGACATTATCACAGTAGACCAAGGTCGCTGTAAAAAGTGGGGTATAAAGCTCATGAAGGATGTTGCGAATCCAAGATGTCTTAGCTACAGCATTTGCAACCCCTTGGTATTCAGCCTCGGCACTATAACGAGACAATGTGTCCTGGCGTTTAGAGGACCACGTCAGGAGGTTGTCACTAAGAAAAACACAGTATTAAGTCTAGACCGGTGGGGTAAGCCGGATAACCTATCCCCTAAGCATCAGAGGTAGGCAAGTAAGTTGTGATGTAGTAAGACCGAAATAGCTGTAAATCCAAGATCATGGTTCCTCGAATGATAACGAAGAACACGTTCTAGCATTAAGGTATGGCTTTCGAGATCATGCATGTAAAGACATAAACCGTTGGGAACTGCATCTGACAAAACGGGTTGGTAAAGGTGAGGTACTGAAGTGCTACCGGCAAGGCTGCGTCTATATAAACAGTACGATCAGTGACTGTGATTCCTTACAGGAGTCCAAGCATCTTCTCAGTTGTCAACCCGGACACACTATCCTGCAAGGGTAACAATAAGCATCTTCCCGGCTCAAGAATCTTAGGAGCATATTTCTCTAAGATAAAAATATGTGATCCACAGCGGTGTCGTCAACGTTTAGGCCTAAACACCGTTTGCCATTCTAGCCCCAGTCTGGGGCATAGACATTCTGGGACCATTGCCACTGGCAAGAGGAGGTTCCAGATTTGTAATCGTGGTAATTGAGTATTTCACCCAAAATGGATCTAGAACGAGCACACAAGGCCCTGGTGAAAATACACTGACAAAGAGGTAAAAACATTTTTGATCCATGGACAATATTATTTTGTAGGTTTGGGTTGCCGACTGGATCAACGTCACCGAGAATGGAGCACAATTGGTAAATGACCCATTCAAAAGCTTGTGCAGGAGGTTTGAAATTCATCAGTTGAACACGGCGGTAGCACATCCTCAACATATATGGATTGGTAGAAAAGGACAACAAGATTCTAATGGAAGGCATTAAAACCCGCCTCGAAAGATAAACGGTCGGATGGGTCGATGAATTACCAAATGTTTTGTGGGCACATTGAACTTCAATTAAACAAAGCAACAAAGAGACACCATTTAGTCTTACTATGGTACGAGAGGGCAGTCCATTCCATCCCAGCGTGAGATAGGGCATTCCCACTATCGAACAGTTGAATGAGTAGGGAAGGATGCAATAAGACAGGAGATTCGTATGTGTGGGCTATCTTTGTGGGGACCTACTGTAAGGGAAAGGAGAGGAAACAGCTTTAGGTCGGAGGAGGAAAGGCAAGGAGTTTACAGGGAGTCAAAATAGTGTGACGTGATGCGAAGTAGAAAGAACGGGACGAGAGAAAGTATTGCTGAATGCTGGTGGGTATAGAGAAGGGGGCGTGTGGGAACAGAAATAGGGGCTCATCTGCTGATAGCGAACGGTGGATAAGAGCCAAGGGTAAGGAACTACAAGAGATCCAAAACTATAATTTGTATCGAAGAGCGGCGGTGGTTGCGTTGGGTAGGGGGGGGGGGGGGCTTGGGGGGGTGTCATTTGTTAAAGTATTTAGCAAAAGCCACATCATTGATTGAGAGAGATGCTAAAATTAATATGGGGTTATACATGAGTTGCTTAAAGAAAATGAACTCTCGTGCAACAGGTCGACGGCAAAACTTTACCAACGAACAAACATCATCCACAACCCCCACCTTGGAGACCCAGAGAGCCTTCTTTACACCCACAGCTTCCAGACCTAGACTCACCACGCTGAGGTGTAGCCTGAACCAGCCAGCATCACGCCCCGCGCAGATACCTTACACATCCCCCATGGTATCACCAACCTTCCACCCACAAAATATCTTTCCTCCACGCTTCCCCGCTGCCCGCCCCACTCCTCATTAGTTTCTTAAATGTGAAAACCAACCCTAAGAAATATCTTAAATTCAAAAATATAGAGTTTACCCAATAACAAGTCAACACACCAAGAAAAACTTAAATATGTAACGAGGGGACTCCAAGTGCACATGCCAATAAACCCAAGCATCTTAATTCCCCTTGAAAAAAACAAGCAATCTAAAATAAAGTGCCTCTCAAACCATTAAAGGTTTGGATTGAGTTCAAAGACTTAGGTTTATACAAGAATGATAATATCCACTGAATCATCACAGTAACCAAGTAAAAATCCCAAAGATTTGTATAAAGAAATTCACGACACATTTTACGTGTCACCAAAAGTACCAGAACTTCGAGAGAACCCCAGAATATATATAGAAAAATGCATGACCAAATTTAATGTGACCAAAATGCAACAAGAAATGAGTAATTGCACGGACTGATTATTCAAGGCAACGTAAAATAATCGGGTGTGAGGTAAAAAAACAAGTGTATACGATTTACGTCTAAGACTCCTGAAAACTGTAAGCTAATTGATCTAAAAAGTAAGAATTCCATAAATGTATTCAAGAGTTTTGTGGCACGCGTAGTGTGTGCCCAAAGAAAATGTTCCGGGCGTGTTTATAACGGTAGGTTCGCTCCCTAGTGATATTCTGAATGCCACGCATAAGAACGAGAGGGATGTCAATCCTGAATAGATGCTTAGTTTTCAATAACATGCGCGACAGACAACCATGCAATAGAACTGTTCGATGCAGTCCAGTCGGTTATGACGAATCAACCAACCGGAACAAGTGGATTATCAACCCAAATCGATCTAATGATATAACAGCAATTTCCCACACCGCCCCCCCCCACCCGCCCCGCCGGCAAGACATTGCACGGTAACCCCTGCCAAGTGATATTATAGTTCATAGGACTAGCTGTTGGACATAGCCTTGGTAGTGTACCCCTCACACTGGTGTCCCCCACACTGGCCACATAGAACACCCGGGCAGTGATTCTTTAAAATTAAGAATGTGTTAATCCCCTCATTTGGGGATGATCCCGTCCAATAACACCCGGGGCAGTAAATTATAGGGTGATCAACAGACAGGGAGTGGAGGGAACTACAAAATAAATGCTAGTTACGTTATACAACTCACAACATACACGATCAAAAATCACCCTCCGAAGAACACCCGTGCCATTAAGATGATAATGTTAGGCACCGGGTGCATGCGCCAAATGACAAGAATTCTCATAAACCTGATCAATCAGTTTTCAAAATGTAAACGTACTTGCATTCTGTGACCAAAAACAGAAGTCAAAATATAAGGTATCCCTATCGAATATGTATGAAATGTAGTATGAGCAACAATAATTTGTAATCCAAGCTCATGTAAAGCATAGTCAAACAACATGTGTTTCTCACCACCAAATATATTGTAAAAAACGAGTAGAGAATAGTTGGACCTATAAATACCACACTTGATCAAAGACCAGGGAAAAAAAAAAAAAGCGATCAAGAATAAATCCCAAAAAAAAAATATCACAAACCATAGAAATCTGCAACTATCTCGGCCACGTACCACTATACAATTATGTTTGCTCTTATTTATAATACACGATATTACAAAAACCGATCTAAGCGATGTGTACAATCGAGTAAACCGAACACGAAAAATCATACAATTTTTAATATGTATACTAACATAATGCTACCTGTGTAATGAAGAGAAAATTCCATCTCTGCGACTAACCTTTTTTAAAACCTTAACACCTTAGTATCAAATAGATAAAATGTAAATCATTATCTATTTTCCCAGTGTCCCCAGGTTCAAGGAGCTTAATGTCGAATATTTAACCAAGAAAGATAACTAATATTTAAGACGTCGGGTACTTTTTAGGACCGAACATGGTACCTTAAAAATAATTAATTGAGAATAATAATATAGCTTCAACCGGTACCTTTAGTTATTACCCGCTATGTCTTAATTTTATAAAAAACAGAACAATCCTCGCGGCCAAGAAAAATGTCATTACGAACAAGATTTCCAATGTGGTTCGCCGAAAGGCTGAAACGGGGACCTACAGTCAGAGTGCTCAATAAATCTATGATGTTAAAATAAATAGATCTGATCAATTTAATATAATCAAAAATAACCTATTTGTCTATGTAAAGTGAACTGATTACCTGAATATATCAACTCAGTTTACTTATCGTTATTTTAGTTACAATGTCCCGTATTTATGTCTAGAACTTCCAAAACAAATAAAATTACCAATATATGTATTTTAAACCCAAAAAATCGAGTGATCTTTTTCAAATCATTCGGAATCACCTAAACCCATGTTTCGTTTTCCTAGCTCTTAAATATTCTTACAATGGAAAAACGGCGTGCCACAGACCGTTTTTTTAGTTCAAAACTCGTTCAAACTTATATCTAGAAAATCGCGTATATTTACGATGCATTATTTATCAAATCTCGGTTTTTAAATATTATATCACATTTTTACCCCAGCTTATGACGTCGCACGTATTAAAAGTCGATTTCATCAACGAAGTATACATTTTATTCTATACTATAGATATAACGAAATAATCGAAATACTGTTTACAAAAATTAAAATGCACCCTTTTTCTGGTGTCAACACAGAACAAAATGCACTCGAGTATTCCGTGCAGAACTTCCAAACCCGACAAGGTATCCACCCCCGTGTGGTGATATGAAACCACCACAAAACGCAAACGCACCTTAACTGTATGGTAGAAGACCACATGCAACAAAACAACCCCCTAGCAATAGCTAAATCATCAAAAAAACAAAACGCAACGCCTCGGTATGCTGGTCACAGCCAAACAACCCCTTAACTGAGATCAACTACACGCCCCTTAACACTGTTTATAATCAAACCCAAACACACTCTTTCGTGCTAACACCACCAACCAATAACCACGACCTTTCGTGCGTGGCATGGCTAAAGCCAAACGGCACGCCCTAGATTTTTGGCGAAAGCCCTGACGGCCAATCCAAACAACAAGTGCACCTTACAGGATGCTACAAAACCAAACAAAACGCCAGACAATTCTCTTAACGCATAAGCCCTGAAGGGAAATTACAATCCAAACGCTCGCCGTGAGACCAAAACAGCCCTTCGTCGGCTGTTACAACCCTTCCACCAAACAGCCCCATTGTATTCTGTTTTTCTAAGTCTCTACCAAACATCACAACCCTCGCTTGGTGAGAAATGATACCACACGTAGCCATTGCTGCTTGCTCAAATAACCACGGCACAGAAAGCAAGACCACGCCAAAAAACCGGCGTTTTCATAAACCTAACCCTCAAATGGCACACCAAGGTAGTTGTTACATACAAAAATAGAACCTATACCCCCCGAACGCAAACTCAACAAAAAAACACCAACACCCAAGATCTGTGTATAATTTCGTAAAAATGCGATCCTCGGGAAAGACATAAGAAAAAACACCAACGCACCCCATATTAGCTCGAAACAAACACAAACAAAACCAACACACCACTTGAGTGTTAATAAGAAAACAAAACATCCAAAACCGCCACGCCTAATCGAGATCTGGAGGTCGATAACGCAAAACCAACGCAGCTCATAAAGGTTTTATTTACAAAAACCACATCGCGACCCTGGTCTGAGGTTAGACCAAACACACCCAAACGTAACGGCTAGGCAATAAAACCAGATAATCAAACGTCCATCGTATGGTGTTATATAACACCACACGCACCTTCTGTATATCAAGAGTTTAAAAAAGAAAACATAATACCACTACGCACGTCCTTTTGTTCCTATAAACGATAACGCCGCACAGCATCCCTTTGATTGTTGGTCGTGAGAACTATGACTCGACTCCCGTGACACGCACCCTTCTGCTGTAGATACACGAACCCAACGCACCCTCATTGTGTTGCAGTATTAACAAAAACCACACGCACCCTTGTTGTTCTAAGGAGTGTCCAGCCGAACAAACACCCATGGTGTTGTTGTAAAAAAGCAGCACTAGAAAACTGGACGTTAACCGCTTTTTATGATGGTTTTCTGTCAAACCGCACGCAACTCCTTTGATGTGTGTGCCGTCTGAGCAATACAAACCACCGCACCCAATGTGTGGTCGTGGTTGTGGGGTTTGGTCAGGAGGTTGAAGGTGCTTGGGAGTAGGGACGGAATGTGTGTATGTGCGTGGGCTGCGAGTGGGTGTTGGTGGATACTGGCATAAGATCGGATTTATTGAGGAGAAATAATCCTATGTGGTCCTCTTGGTCGGCGGAAACAACTATTTCCCGGGCGGATAGGCGCGATTGGTGGCCGGGAATGTCTGGGGGCGGAGGGGTGGCCGGATTATTTGGGATAGCTGTGAGTGTCTTTATAAAAAGTTGTGTGTCTGTATGAGAGGGTGGAATTGAAATACATGTATTATATAAGGATTTAAATATATAGTACAACTAAAGTGACAATTATTCAAATAGTATGGTGAATGCATTTATGCTAACTATTTGAGTATAATCACGGTATTCGATAATATCGTTTCGGGCTAACTCGTTAGAAAGACTTAAAACACAGCGCGATTCATACTACTCGAAACTTGGCATTGTATTTTTCCAAATCATTTTCTCTAAAAGTATAAAAATGAGGGTATTCACTCATCTACTTTTTTCGTAAATGTTTATAAAATTTAATTTAAAACGGTTTATATTTTATTTTGTAATATTTACGATTATAAACTTGTCTGGTAAAATGAATCAAAATTTAAACAATAAAAACTCGAGGATATTGCAGTCTAACAACAAACTTCAGACTGAATAAAAGTAAAATAATTTATATAAATATTATTATTTAATAAAAACGTGATAATAAATGTAAATTTAAATTATTTTGAGTGATCGGTACACAGTCGTTCTTAAGAATTCTAAAAACTTATAGTTGAGGTGCTTTTCAGTCACATATCTGACTATGTTGAGAGATCGTATCTCGTTCCAAAACTAAAAAGTTGTTAGGATAATCGATAGCACATCAAATTGCTTTACATGACAGTCCCGGCGACGTGAAAACGTTGATTTAATGGTTCCGATTAGTAGACAAAGATGACATGCGGTTACTAATAAGTCAAGGTAAGAGACCTTGAAAGTTCCAAGGAATTGAAATCTTCGTGATTCAAAATTTTCGAAATTTCATCGTGAAGTAACAACACCTGACACTTCTTCAGAAAGAGCCTTCATATGAAAATCAGTAATACGTTCTAAAAAGTCCATAGGCAACACAATAAGTAACAGTTTTTGGGCGGGAGGGATATAAAGACACCACTTCTTCATACAAAATAATTATGCTTGTTTGATTGCAAAAGTCCCCATCTGATGAATCTAAATTATGACAAGGAGGTTTAGGTCATATAAATTTGTAAAACTTAAAACAAACCTTTGATGAAAGACCAACCTTGTAATAGTCTACCATCCAAGGTTATTCCAGTAAAATGGACCATGATACCTGTGGTTTCCGATGCCAACAAGGTTAGCAAACAAAGCCTCCTGTACAGACAAAAATTAGTAAGACACAATCACTGAGCCACTAACAACATCTTGCATATGTGAATTCTATTTTGGACCTATCTTCTGTCAAAAAAGCATGTAATTCATGCAAGTTATTTATACCTTGTAATATAACTGAAGAGATATGTCAGCCCATATTTGAGTATTGGGTATTCTTCTATGGCTACAGAAAGAAGTAAACTATGTGACTGGCATCCCAAACTTCCATTAAGTGACAAATTTGAAAACACCCATCTTAAAGCCCAAGGTTAAAATCCTTAGATGAAGACTCAGATAATGGTGCACTGGAAATTTAAGATAAAGGTGGATATGAGCTTGACTTTCTGTAGGAAGCAAAGGTGAATAAAACAGAGTAAAGCAGCTGCCAGAGTACTCCTCAAGCAGGACCATGGAGTAGCTGAAAAGAATGAACAGGTGACCCTAAATTGACAGTGCAGCTAAAACTTCTGCTAGCATACATCACCTTTTTACCAACTCCTTTTTTGGGCAGAAAGCAAGTCTAGTACTGCTTGTCTATAAACTTATAATAGGTGTAAGAGGAGTGACTAAAACCACAAAACCAAAACTCCTTAGTGCAGCTATTGTTTAGGCCACAAACCAATTATTAGCTACATAAGAACCTTTTGGGTGCCCATGTTTACCATTCTAAGAACCACTAAAGGTGTGCTTGGTCAAGTTTGAGAATGGAAAAGTGAGTGATGAGACGATTTTTACTTAGTTGGTTACTCACGTAAATAACAAAAGCCTTTATAAGGAGATAAAATTTGAGGTGCGACCAAAAAGGTAAAATGATAATAATCATCGATGTAAAATTTCTTGAATGAAAAACCTAATGATGAAAGGTTGTAGGTTATAGATGGATGTTTGATATTTGAATATGCTAACTGATTACTAAGAACTGAAGTCCGCCCAGTGTCTTTGGAGAAACACAACTAACCCACAATGCAGGTACTGTCAACAAATGAACTAACAGTGCAGAGTACGCTACCAACTACTAATTGCAAATTGCTTCTGAGGAAGAAGATAAGGGCTGAGTGATTCATATCTTGTTTTAGAATGTCTCCAGCAAATCACGGCCTACTCATGTAAAATGTTGACAGTCAAGGAAGATCTTACTCTACTAATATCAAAGGCAGAGGAATTTTATTTGACAAGAGCTTTTCTGCAAAACCTTAAGAAAACACAAGAGAAAGGTCGGGCTTATTCTGACAGGCATTCTCAGAAGTACTCCAGAGAAAAAAAAAAAAAATCCAAGCTGATTTTGTTTAGAAAAAGCGAAGTTTGTGGATGAAACTTTTTCTCAAAAGCGATTAAGGGAAGTATCTAAAGGAACAAAAGCTACCAGTCCTAAACTCAGTTTAAGCTAACTGGTGGATGGGACCAGAAAAGATACTTCTAAACCTGCTGAATCAGCGTATAGCCACTGATTCTCAGAAATATGCTATAGACTCCAAATAAATTTTAACAAGGGCCTCAGAAAGGGCGATTTTTGACTAGGCAATTACTTACATAAGGCCGGGGTATGGTCCAAGATTTCAATAACTTTTACCAACAGATGGGAGTAGCTGTTAGTCCATTCCAACCTCAGTCGGAGATTATGATATCACAACATTCACCCACAAAAGTCAAATCAACTGGGTTCTCCTAAGTCCATCAGTTGCCAAAACTAGAAGCAAAGCGCAGCAACAATCAAGAGCACTGCACATTGTACAGTTATGACTCAAATGAAGCAGCAAAGGACACAATCACAAAGTATCAACAGCATTGTCTTGTTTGCCTAGCTTTCTGTATCACATGAGAGAAACCTAAAGACGATATCTTGATGCTCTAAAAGAGAACAGTGTTTGGTTAAGCTATGCTAGAATAGTGAGCCTATTACATGTTTAGAGCTGCAACAGGTATGGTTGATTCTAGTGTAGAAACTACCTCAAGTATCAAAGGTTATATATTAGAACTAAATGGTGATATACAGAAACAAGAAAAGGGAAGAAATAGAGTAGTTGCAGAAAATAAGGCAAAGACTATGAGATGGGGCCCATGGGCACATACAGGAATAGGATTTGACAACATTTACTATGATGAGGTAATTGGCACGCTGTTTGCAAGACTAGTAAGCTATCGAGTGTATTTTTTAGCCTTTGGCCTCATTTATGAGGGTTCATAGTATACACAAAATGATGTAAAAAAGTGCTTCCTATATTGCAATTAGATGAAGAGTGTAAGTTTAGCCTCAAGCCACCTGTTTTATGCGTTAGATCCTGGATCATGCACCTATAGAAGGATTTTGATATAGGATTGACAAAGCTTTATCTGTGATGTAACATCAAGGCTCCCAAGACTGTGGATATGCTACTCTATCAACATTTCTAGAGAAGCATAGGTACAAAAGGGGTACGATTGACAAGACTTTGTTTATTAACGTGAAGGGTACGAAGGAAAGAGGGATTATCAACGCTGGTTCAAGATGTCATAGTAAATAATGATATCATTTTTGAGGCTAAACTACAAAAAGTCCTTTTTTTTTTGGTGTGGATTTAATCTTTAGAGGCCTTGATAGAAAGTCAGATGTTCAACAAATGTGTAGCCTAGGTGTACCTCCTATTCTTCCTTTGAAAAAAAAAAACAGCAAAATAATAAAATCCTAGTGAGTGATTTTGAAAACGAAAAAAAGAAAAGAATAAATAAAATAGAAAGAAAAATGAAAATTGATAAGCTTACAGGAAAAGGAAAAAGCAGCGACAAAAAAAGAAAAGTAAAAAAGAAAAATAGAAAAAAGGATAAAAATAATAAAAGATAAAAAAAAAAATAACTAATCACCCCCCACTGCCCCCCCCCCCACCCCCACCTCCCCCCTCCCCCTCCTGACCCCGCGAAGCCCATCCCCACCGTCAACCATCCCTTTCCCCCCCGCGTCTCTCACCACGCTCCTCCCCCTACTCAACCACTCCCCCCACCACCCCCCCTTCCTCCTCAACGCGCGAAACCCTAATCCCCACCCCCTCCTAACCCGCAGCCTCAATTGCCCCCCCCCCATATAATCAAATCCCCCCCACCCCATAACCCTCCCTCCCCACCCACCGCGCCTCACCTCCCTACGCCAACCGCTCACCTCCTATCTCGTCGCCCTTCCTCACCCCCCGCCCCACACGCCCCCCTCCTCCTCCCTACCCCCCCAATGCCCATCGCCCCCTCCCCCCCCCGCTCCCTTCGCCCCCTCCTCCCCTTCCGCCGCCCTCACCTCCACCCCCCCCGCGCTTCGCGCGTACACCCTGGAAACCACTCCCCACCTTCTCCCCCCCCTCCCCCCCCCCCCCCCCCAGGCCCACTCCCTCATGCGCCCGCACCACCACACGCCCCTCGTTTACACAAAGCCCCCCCCTCTCCCCGGGCCCCGCCCTCCCAACCTCTTCACCCCCCCCCCCCACAACACTCCTCTCCCCCTCCCCCCTTCCACCCCCCCACCCCCCCCCGCCCCACCCTCCACCTTCCCCCCCAATCCCCCACACCCATTCCCCCCCCCATCCCACACCCCTCCGCCGCTCCCCACCCCCACTCCCCCACATCCCCCCGCCCCTTACCAACCACATCCGTGCCCCCCCCTACATCCACCTCCTCCCTCTCCCGTCCCCAGCCCCCATCTCACACGACACCCCCCCCCCCACCCCTGAGCCCCGCCCCCCCACCCCCCCCACTCCAACCCCCCGGCCCCCCCCGCCACCCCCCGCCCTTCCCACGCCCCTCCCCCCATTCTCCTCTTCCACCTCCCACTTCGCCCCCGCTGCGCCCCCTCGCTCCCCCCCCCACCCATACCACCTATCCAGCCTATCCGTCTCGTCTGCCCCGCGATCTGTTCCCTCCCGTCCCCCAAACCCCCTCTCCACCTCCCCCCTCCCCCAAAAGACCCTAAGACCCTGCCGACCCGCCAGCGCACTCCAAAATAACCAACCACACGACCCGACAAAAAGCCTGCCCACAGCCCCCTGTAATCCAAGACCGTAGTGCCACAGCAAAACCCCCCAATGTCTAACCAAGCTGGCAAATGAACACACACGTAATGATCCCTTCAGGAGCGCCTTGGAACTTGTACCCATAAACCGCTCCATGTAAAGGAACACAACTCAATAGATAATTAACCAGCCACAATGGTCCAAGAACTCCTCTGATTATGTCAGTTATGATTCATTAGTTCTTAGAATTCTATATATTTATCTCACCCAAGATTACAACTACCTTAATGCTTGAAGAGAAATCATAAAGGTTACCATAAGGGCAAACCCAATATTGGGCAATGGTATCATTTAGAGAAATCATCTTTTGACTGGAAGCTTGTTCAGCACAGCATAGAGACAAAAGCTGGCGGCAACACCTTGACGAGGGAAATTCACAACCAGTTGTGTTGTCATATTTCTAAGGAAGCCGATTAATATTCATGGCAATGCAAGAAACAAACAATATGGCTACCACTCTCATCTAGCAAGACAGAAGCTTGCAATAAGTAGGCTGCTGGCAAGTTGATTCAGTGGTCCACGTATTGTTGGAAAATCAGAATCAAAGTGTTGAAACGTAAAATGGTTTAATTCATGAATAACCAAAATTCCACGTACTCTGAGAATAATGAACAGATGACAATCTGCATTGTGAAAAGTTTCGCATGTAACACACCATAACAAAGCACATAAGATGATCAGACTACAACTTTTAAACAATCTACAGAATCTTATATAAGAAGCCTCATTAAGAGCTGGGAAGTACATTTCACACAAGACTTTCAATGTCATCGCTGAACCTTATTGACTCACTGCTGTTTTGATGGACCAAGGTCTTCAACATTTCTTAGTGTTAAATAATTGGTATGATAAATCCATAGCTACATTTAAAGGGAGGATTAAATGTATAGTTTGTAACCTAGTAATACTAGTTAGTAGAATTAATTATATTAGGTTATCTTATTTTTAGTAGTTATTAAAATATAATAGATCTAGGTACTCTAAGTTTTTCGAATAGATGTGGTAGTATAAGCAAACTTCTTGTGCGTGTGGCTTAACGTTTTCAGTTAAACTTTGATTGCTCAGAGAAGGATTGGAGCTTGACTGATAGTTGTATAAAAAGTTAATTCTCGTATTGTAAAATATATTAATTCTGGGTAGATATTATACTAGTACTCCTTTTGATAAATATTTATTTGGTTATTCTGACAATAAAATGTAATACAGGTGAATATATGACCATCGTATTTAAAAGTAAAAGAACAGAGAACTGGTAAGGCCCACAATAAATAATTCCTGAGGTACTCTATACTAAACGTGTTTCTGTACACATATTATTAAATTAATTATAATACTTGGTAGTACACTCAAGACTTAAGAACTGGCAATAAGTCCAATAATTAAGCTACTTGGAGAGTAACTAATTCCGTAAATATAGTGTACTGTTGAGACTCACAACTTTATAACGATATATACTCTCTCAATAAATAGCGACACACGTATATACATATAACAAATTGCGGGTGTAATTTAAGCTATAAGACTACAAATTTAGGATATTTACTGTTTTAGATCTCACTTACAAAATAGTTTTCTTCCATTAAAAAGATCCTATTTTCTCCGAAGGCACAATTGAAAACAAATCCTTATTTTTCGCGAAAAAAGAGTCAATTATCAGCTAGAGTAAGATAAGACTACAGCTACAATCAGTAATGTATTAAAGGTGAGGGGGGGCAACATGAAACCGACCCATCGATCAAACCCCCTATAAGAATACTCCGCCCAACACTCCCAACCTTAGTCCTAAAATTATTGTCATCGAATGGCAATATACCATGAAAAAACCGCTGACGATTCATAACCAAGTGGGGTGTCTTCACCAGTAAACCCCGAAAGTAAAGTTGCTAGGGGTTTGCCATAAGATACAGTGTAGAATTTCTTAAAAAGAAGCTCCAAAAAATCATAACTGATATGTCCTTGACTCACAAAAAATCCTACTAAAAACGCATGACATCCCTAGTCAAAATAAGGTTTTGGCAGACTGCAACTGCCTTCAACTCTTGCTGATGGGACTTCAACTAACAGAAGCGCAGCAGCCATATATACTCTTGAGTATATAACAATCACTGAGAGACAACAAACTGTTCGAGAGGAGTAAACTTCAAATTAGCTAGATGCTTCAGGGATTTCCATAATGTTGCCAAACTACTAAGAATTTTGAAAAGGGAATGGGAAATATGTGCGGGTATTCTAACTGCATGGGTCTTTTACTATTGGAAAAGCTAATTTCTCACCCCAAGGGCCGATTCTTGGTCCATCATATTTTACACTACATAAGCCCTAAAAGTGGTGGATAGGTCAATTTGTGTAGCAATATGCAACTTCATTGATTGTCTTTCACTTGTGCAGGAGTTTATAACTTTTTCAAAAAGTAAAAGAACCATCAGTTAGATCTACCCCTATATTTCCGCATTCCCTCAAAAAATCTAGTATTATGGCAAGCATAGAAATGCCCTGAATCATCCTGCTAAATGAAGTTTAACTTCGAACAGATGTCTCCAGTGATTGTTATACTCAGAGAGTATAAATGGCTGCTCTTAGTTCTAATAGTCTCCCATCTGGCAAGAGTTGAGGCAGTTGCAGTCGCCAAAACATTTGACTAGGGAGATCATGGATAGTGGATTCTGTGAGTCAAGCACATACCTATATCAGCTTTAAGAAATCTACTATCTTTGCAAACCCTGCACTTTCTTCAGGTTTCTTTAAGAACCCCACTTGGTTATGCTTGTCGCAGTATTTCATGGAAGCCATTCGATGAAATTATAGTACAAAGGTTGTGAATGTTGGTGAAAACAAATGGAGGTATGTACTCATGTTGGTAGCCCCCAACTTTAGTACGTGATTGTAGCTGCTATTGAATTAATACGGAAAAATAATGAATTTCAATTGTCCCTTCGAGAAAATAGGCTCTTTTTAATGAAGAAAACTATTTTAAGTGAGATAAAACAGTAAATATCCAATTTGTATCATTATCAGCTTAAATACCCCCGCAATTTGTTATAACGGTCGTATTTATTGAAAAGTCAAAGTTGTGAGACCAAACAGTACTAACGACTACGATACCAGTGATTTAATAATTAGGACATACCAACTATAAGAGTCTCGTTCAACCAAGGTTATACCAATATATTGTCAAACTAAACAATACGCTTACAGGATTAATATTGGCCTACCAGACTTTAAATATGGTCAACCAGTATTAACATTTTCTATTGTACATAACTAACAAGAAACACTTACCAGGTCTCAACTAGAAACTACCAGAATTTAATATTATACAATACGACAATTCACTATTTCTATATCAACTTCAGTCATGCTCCAATCCCTTTTCATGCAATCAAAAGTATAACCGGAAAACAGTATAGAACACGCACAGAAATAATACTACAAAACTAGTTCGAAAACACTAGAGTGTTACTAAGACTATATATTATTAAATAACTCTAAAAATAAGATAACCTAAAATAAATTAATTACTACAAACTAGTATTTCCTAGGTTACAACTATACATTTAATCCTCCCTTTAAATAGGTAGCTATGGATTAATCATACAATATTAAACCAACTAATAAATTGAACCTGGTCCCTCAAAAGCTTTGGTCAAAAGGTCAGCTTACATTGAAGTCTGTGTTGAATTTTCTCCACCATTATGAGCATCATCTCATAAGCGAATCCTCGTACTACAGTGTGTCCTGATCTCTATGTTCTTTGTTATGGAGTGATCACTGGATTCATTCACAGGCAAGAAATGGCTTTCATTATCAATGTGATTTGTGTATTACATGACAATTAAAACCATAGTCCAACATTTAATCTGAATCCACATAATAGACCACAACATTGCAGCAGCTACATATTCAGCTTCTGTTGTAGAGGTAGCCACTATTTGTTTTTGTTTCTCTTGCATTTGCCATTGAAGATTCTCTGCTTCCCAAGACAATTGACAACCACTGGTTGGAATTTCCTGTCAAGTTTGCCCCTCCAGCATAGTCACAAACTGAACAAGCTTCCAGGTCCAATAAGATGTATTCTCTAAGATCCATAAGCCCAAATGGGTATTGCCCTTAAGGTATTAAAGATTCTCTTCACGAGCATTAAGGTGTGAAAACTTTTGGAGTAACCAAATATACCCAAGAACAAGCACGATACTGCAAACATTATATCAGGCCTAGAGGCAGTTAAATACATGAGAGAACCTATCATGGATCGTATAGGATTTGTAACACCCAACTTCACCACTTCCTCATCCTTTGTCAATGCCATCTTGGTCTCCAGATGGGGTTATTGCAGTTCTTCACATTACAAAGGTCCAAACTATTTTCACATGTCTGCAACATACTTTTCGTGAGAAATAAAATTCTCTATCCTGATCTTTCTTGCTTGACTTGCAATCCAGCAGGAAGAATATGATTCAACCATGAGAGCTCATTAGAAATCAGCCTTTCATCAAGCCTCAAAATTCATCACACCAAGACAGTTTTAGTATAGCCCAAAAATGATATCATCTACATACACTTGAACCAGCATGATATCCTTCTTGACCTTCTTTAATAAACCAAAGTATCCATAGTCAATCGTACCCCATTTGTATCCGTTGCTTCTTCCTAGAAAGTTGATAGAGTAGCATACCAAGCTCTAGGAGCTTGATGTAATCCATATAAGCTTTGACAACTTTATAAACCTTCCTAAAGGATGATCAGGATCAACAAAACCAATGAGGTTGAAAACAAACACCTCTTCATCCTATAATGCCAAGTATATGAATTGCAACCTTTTTACATCCATTTTTGTATACTATGAACCCCGAAAAATGGCAGGCAAAGGCTGGTGATGCAATTATGGGACAACTATTATTTTGGATTTCAGAAAATCAACGAGATTGTTTTACAAACGACACATTTAGAGGTCGTTCTCTTGTATCTAGCGCTGTGTATTATGAAGTAGCACCCCAAGTGGTATTCCGCTGCGTTGTCATATTTTTGGGGGTGTTACAGATTGGTATCAGAGCCCTGGTTATAGAGAACTAGGTTGCATATTTTACCCTAGACTATAACCGTTTTCACAAACATTGCATCACGTCAAACATTTTCAAAGTGCATACACACTTCTTGCTTATGTGCTTACATTACGTGCTGCATTAAGTGCTTACGTGACATACATATATGTAATATATATGCTTACATCTTTTGCGTATATCGCACGTTTATTTATATAAGAGTTATTTATATAAATACCAGAGCGTTTCTTAAGACATTGTGGGTTGCACAATGGTCTCATTCTACTCGTCAGACATTGTGAGTTATACAATGGTCTCATCTTACTTCTTAGACATTGTGAGTTGCACAATGGTCTCATTTCGTTTTCAGACATTGTAAGTTAAACAATGGTCTCTAAGGATATTATTTTTCTTCATAGCATTATACTATATTGTATTACACGGAGACCGTTATAATTTTTGTTTACATGGAATTATGTATGAATCTAAGTATTACAAGTCTTGTATGGGCGGGACTTGTAATATAAGGATTGATATGATAATTGCTATGTAAAAATAATTTCTCTATTAAACAATAACACGCGTCAACAGTTCTGTAATTCCATGGATTTATAGTGTAATAAGTAATTACAAGTCTTGTATGGGCGAGACTTGTAATAAGAGGATTTATATGATAATTGCTATGTTGACTGGTTCATCGAGACTTTTACCTGGTTTACTCTAACCAAGGTACTCATTACCTATCTTGAACTCTAGGTCGATATTATTGGGTAGTTTTACTCCCCGTCTCCGAAGACGAGTTTGGAACACTCGTCCCATACTCAGTAGAACACATGCATCGTCATGTCAACCACCTTGAAGGTTATGAGAGTACGCGAAATGGCAACCGGGAATTATTAAGTAGATGATTTATAATTTATTTATTTGAAAAGGATTAGGAACCGCCTCTTTAGTTAAATAAATAAATTATAAATCATCGAACCATAATTTGATCACATTCTTACATACATAAATTTTTGGAACCCTTCTTTATGTAAATAAGAAATTATAAATGATGGGCTTAATGGTATCCGATTATACACAGTAATGACCTGGAAATCAGATAATCACAAGAATCCGTTAAAAGGGTCTAAGACACAATCGTGTACCTTACTACTCAGTCAGAATCTAAAGGCCTTCACTTGAGCTACCTTATTACATTCTTAAGTAATTACTTTTGCCGTTGCTAATCCTTTCGATCACGAACTGTTCGTGGATCTAACAACCCTTGTTACACACTTGAGTTAATGGAGTTGATTCATCAACTAACCGACGAGTACCAGAAATCCGTACGTGCCTTAATTTTCGCATAACTCTCACGCGAGCTCCTCTCATTTATGAACTTTATTCTGGAATATTGTTTCTCGGAAGGAGTCCGCACCCTCTGCGTCCCATCACCATTTGTCATAGTTATTGTCCGTTATGGTGCGGTTGTTGGGGCCTGGAGTGGTCCCAGATTGTACACAACTTATCAACCTAAGTGCATGAAACCACCTTAAACAAATAAGCATACGCGAATAGTATTCAGTTTGAATTACTCATTGCAGACAAATAGTTCATAACCAATTTAAGTCATGAACTAATTAAGTACTGCCAAGTAAGTTTGGGGTACTTGCATCCATCAGCCACGTTGATGTGAATTATCGAACCTTACAGATAGTAGAAACGAGACTCCGACCTCGGACATTTAGAAACTTTTACAAACATACTCACGCGACTACACCTTCTTCTTGAGGTTTTCACTATAATGAGACTTTCCTTATAACGCCGGTTTATACTAGTCGTAAGATATGTAATGATCATATCTTGCGATACCCATTGATGGATTAAATATCCTGGACAAACCTAGCCAAAATTTTGGTAGATTGAGAAGTGTAGAAACACCAAATTTTGCTGAATAAAGTTATCAGCGTCTTGTTTAGAGCGAGTTATTAAACCTTAAGTCTTTCCTTGATCACACAATCGGATAACACGAATTTAATCTCGGGACGAGATTTCTTTAAGGGGTAGGTATTGTAACATCCGAGAATTTTCGAAATTTTGAATGACGATTTTAATCTTTGACTTTTAGGGTCTGGCTTGACTTATAAGAACGATCATCTAAATCACGTATTCACGACTCGGACTCTAAAGCAATTTGATGTGAAACGACATTCTTGACAACTTTTTAGTTTTGACCGAGACCTAGAAACAGTTAGAAGGTGACTGAAATGCCCTCACAAGATTTTAGAATCAAGAACGAGTACCGGCACAAAAATAATTAAATTACATTTAATTATCACGTTTTATTAAATAAGAATATTTAATAAATTAT
The DNA here is from genome assembly GCA_026074375.1 of Tanacetum coccineum. Classification (NCBI taxonomy): domain Eukaryota; kingdom Viridiplantae; phylum Streptophyta; class Magnoliopsida; order Asterales; family Asteraceae; genus Tanacetum; species Tanacetum coccineum. The sequence continues at coordinate 20,386 of BQNB010041251.1, forward strand.
TTAACATTTTATTCAGTGACGTTTGTTGAAGACGCAAATATTCGAGTAAAAGGATCATTTTACGGACAAGTTTATCGGAAATATACAAAATAAATAATAAACGTTTTAAATAAATTTTATAAAACGTTTACGAAAATTAGTCGAGTGAATACTCATTTTTATCAGAAAAATGATTTAGAAAACAATGGCACAAGTTTCGTGCGTTGAATCATCCGTTAACTAGTTCAAACGAGTCCCGAACCGAAAGTTATCAAAACTATCTTAAATATTTACACAATTCACCCTCAAAGTTATTGAGACATGTCACTTTTAATTATAACTTTTCATATATATATAAATTTTATTTATTTTTCTTTCATTTACATCACATACATACACACACACATAAACCTTCCCTCCCCTCTCCCATTATCCGGCCACCCCACCGCCGCCGGCCCCACTGCCGGCCACCACTGTCGCCGCCGAAAAACTTTTTCGGCGGAATTTTCCGGCCAATACCAAAAATACTCCCCCCACTCCGATCTACCCGATCCCCATACCCACGCACCTCCACGCGCCGCCTTCTCCCCCCTTTAGCAACCACAGCCGGCCACCCACCACCCTACATCATCATCACCATCTCAGCCACCACCACATAAAGAGTGCGATGGGTTTAGGTTGCACCACGGGTGCGTTTGGCGGTTTACAGCAGCTAGGGGGTGTGTCGGGTTGGCTGTGTCAACGCACGAGGGTGCGTTTGGTTTTCATATCAACAGCCGGGGTTGTTTGGTTGGCTGCGAAAACAGCCGGGGAAAGGTGTGTTTGGTTTATATTAACAGCAAAGGGGTGTTTGTTTGTAGTTTTCAGATTAGAGTGCGTTTGGTTCAGATTTGGGTGCGTTCGGTTTGTTGTAATGACCAAGGCTGCGTTTGGTTTATCAGAACCACCAAAAGGGTGTGTTCGGTTCGATGGAAGGCACCAAGGGTGCGTTTGGTATAAGAAAACAGCACTAGGGGTGCGTTTGGTTTGGGCAGAATTGCAACTAGGATGCGTTTGGTTTAATGGACAGCAGCTAGGGGTGTTTGTTTTTGGTTATTAACAAGATTAGGGTGTGTTTGTTTCTGGGTTTGACACAGTTAGGGTGCGTTTGGTATAGCAGAAACACGCAAGGGGCGTGTTTGGTTTGGCAGATTTGAGATAAAGGGGCGTTTGGTTGGGTAGATTTACACCAAGGGGTGCGTTTGGGTTAACATAAGAACCAAGGGGTGCGTTTGGGTTTAGAGAAGACAACAAATAGGGTGCATTTGGTTAGTTTTCACATCAAAAAGGGTGCGTTTGGTTTATACAAAACAACAATTAAATATCGTAAGGTTTTAAAGATGGATAATTGCAACATATATTGATAAAGGGAAAACGTTGAGTTTTGCGAATATGGGGATCGTATTATAAACGGAAAAATCATGACGAAATATATATATAATTTTCTACATTTATTAATGATTCACCAAAACCTCTGCTATTTTAAGTTATATTTTAAAGATATATTAAAATATAACTATACCATAACTTGACAACGAATGAAACTATACTTTTACAATTGAGACAATAATTTTAGCCATGACCCGTCGAAGAAACGAAATGTAAATTTATAAAATATTATTTTATATTTTATAATAGTCAGCTAGAAGATAACATAATAATTGTTGTAAAAGCTTTATAAACATCGTTTAACTTAATTGGTAATCTTAAAACGTACGATTACGTTTATACATGAACTTTTTATTTAATTAAGTGGTGACTTTAGAAAACGAGTCAAACTAATTGGTTTAATTATTTTACGCACACTTATTATATAATACTTGCAAAGCATTATATACGTCACATAAATTTTTGGATTGTTTGTATCTGTTATATAACTCACGGTATGAGTTATGTAAAGGTTTATTTTTCATATGTAATATATACAGAATATATCAACATACTTTGCGTTTGCTTTTCAATTTATTTATTTAACCAACCTTCTTATTTAATTTGTGGTGACTTCAGAAACGGGGTCAAATAAGTTGGTTTTCTTTGTTATATAATTCAGGATTTGAATTATATACTTGTTCATTTTGATATGTAATATATACAGAATATATTACACACTTTGCGTTTACTTTATGATTTATTTTATTTAACCAACCACCAAACTATTACAACTTTAAATCTAAATCCTTTTATCAACGTGACGCGTTGACGTAACCACTCATCGGGAAACCCAAACACGTTATCCTAGGCTAGTGGGACTTAGCCGTTAAGATTAGTAGCAACTTCTTGATTGAGCCGCTTCGTCTTCCGTTCGTGTTGTGCATATTAGATGCCTATCCGTCAATCGTTCTTCATCATCGAGGTGAGTTCATAACCTCGCTTTTCAATCTTTTGAATGTTTATAAGCCCGCGAGGGGGATACATGCTTGTTTACAAATGCATTTACATGGTTGATTACAAATTGGTTTACATACTCATTTACGTAGCTCGCTATGGGATACATTACTTGACTTCATTTTTTTTGGTCATGAATGCATATTTTACTTTTGAAAAAGGATTACGGATTAGCTTAAGCGGATTGAACTGATGACAAGAACGGTATGCCAGGTGTTCTTGGATGGGGATGGGACACCGGTAATGGGTAAGTACCTATTTTTACTTTACTGCCGGGTGTTCTTGGAGGGACCCACCGGTTTATCATGCCGGGTTTTGTTCTTGGAGGGGACAACATAGTGTATGGGCTATATATATAAAGCTACGTCACCTCATGAAACTGTATAATCATTGGGGCGTGAGCGCGAATGTTATGAAATAGATCTATTCGGGTGTGATCCCCGTTCGGGTGATTTGCTATCACTAGGAAAACGAACGTGTTATAGCATGTTGTCTACGCGAATGCATAAAGAATAGATCTATTCGGGATTTGACCAATTCCCGTTCGGGTGATTAGCTTTCATGGGGGCTAAACGAATTATAACATGTCGGATTACGATTTGGTTGGGCCTACAGGGCCCACAACACTTACATTTGAACTCTTACTGTTATATTAGTGCATCGGTTCTTGAGCTTTTAGAATAATCGGTAAACATTGTTTTATTATCACATGGATATTTACAGTGTCTTGAATAAAAGTGGCAATGCATATTGAACATTTTTGTGACATTTAAATTGGTCATGCATTCTTTATAAATCTTTGGGATTAAGTTTGGTACTTTTGGTGGACATAAATTGGTCATGCATTCTATATAAATCTGTGAGATAGATTGGTACTTTTGGTTGGCATTTATGATCATGCATTCTTTATAAATCTTTGGGATAAGATTGGTACTTTTGGTGACATAAAATGTGTCGTGCATTCTTTATAAATCTTTGGGATTTTTACATGGTACTGTGATGACACAGTGGACAAATACATTCATTTGAAACTTACATTCATATTTAAACTAACCTATGAACTCACCAACTTTATGTTGACCGTTTTAAGCATGTTTTTCTCAGGTGATATAGATACTTGGCTTACTTGAAGTGCATTGGAGTCTATACATTCAAGTTTTTCATGGTGATGCAATTATGGGACAAATGTTATATCAATTTCAAGGAAATCAACGAGATTATTTTTCAAACGACACATTTAGAGGTCGTTCTCTTGTATCTAGCGCTGTGTATTATGAAGTAACGCCCCCGGACACATTTCCGCTGCGACACATTTTTAGGGGTGTTACAGATTGGTATCAGAGCACTGGTTATAGAGAACTAGGTTGCATATTTTACCCTAGACTATAACCGTTTTCACAAACATTGCATCACAACAAACATTTTCAAAGTGCATACACACTACTTGCTTACTTGCTTAGGTTACTTGTTACCTTAAGTGCTTACATGACATACATATATGTAATATATATGCTTACATCTTTTGCGTATATCGCACGTTTATTTATATAAGAGTTATTTATATAAATACCAGAGCATCTCTTAAGGCATTGTGAGTTGCACAATGGCCTCATTTATTTTTAGACATTGTGGGTTGCACAATGGTCTCATTCTACTCGTCAGACATTGTGAATTACACAATGGTCTCACTTCGTTCTCAGGCATCGTAAGTTGATCAATGGTCTTTAAGAATATTATTTTCTTCATAGTTATATACAATACCGTATTACGCGAAGACCGTCATAATTTTTGTTTACATGGAATTATGTATGAATCTAAGTATTACAAGTCTTGTATGGGCGGGACTTGTAATAGGAAGATTGATATGATAATCGCTATGTTAACTCGTTCATAGAGACCTTTACCTTATTTACTCTAACCGAGTACTCATTAACTATCTTGAACTCTATGTTGATCTCGCCTGGTAGTTTTTACTCCCAGTCTCCGAAGACGAGTTTAAACACTCGTCCCATACTCATTAGAGCACATGCATCGTCATGTCATCCATCACCTTGGGGATTATGTGAGTACGCGTATTGCATCGGGAATTATTAAGTAGGATGATTTATAATCTATTTATTTGAAAGGATTGGGACGCCTCTTCATTTAAATAAATAAATTGTAAATCACCGAACCATAAGTTTATCAATTCATTATTTACATAAATTGGGACGCTTCTTTATGCAAATAATGAATTATAAATGAGTGGGCTTAATGGTATCCAATGTGAGACGAGTAAGAACATGAACTCGATAATCATCAGAATCCGTTAAAAGGGTCTAGAAACACAATCGTGTTCTACCACTCGGCAGAATCTTAAGGCCTCACTTGAGACTACCTTATATCATTCTTAAGTTATTACTTTTGCCGTTGCTAATCCTCGCAATCATGAACTGTTCGTGGAACTAACAGACTTGTTACACACTTGAGCTAATCGAGCTGATTCATCGAACTAGCGACTGAGTACCATAATCCGCCGTCTATCGCATAAGCTCTTCCGCGAGCTCCTCTCACTTGTTGAACTTTATTCTAGGGATATTGTTTCTCGGAGGGTCCTCACCCTCTGCATCCCATCACCATTTGTCATAGTTATTGTCGTTATGGTTGCTGTCGTTGGGTCCTGGAGTGGTCCCAGATTGTACCGACTGATACAACTTTATCCAATAGGTAATACAACTCCCCTTAAACGAGATAAACACCTATCGACGAAACAGATAGTTGGACTATTCATTCCGGGCCACTAGTAGGAAGACTTAGGCCGCGATACATCCTGGAAATGCCTAGTAAGTTGGGTACTTACATCTATAAGCCACGTTGATGTGAATCATCGAACATTACAGATAGTAGAAACGAGACTCCGTCCTCGGACATTTAGAAACTTATACAAACATACTCACGCGACTACACTTTCTTCTTGAGGTTTTCACTATAATGAGACTTCCCATAAAACGCGGTTATACCAGGCATAAGATCTGTAATGATATATTTTGGGATACCTATTCCAATGGATTGGATATCCTGGACAAACCTAGCCAAATTTTTGGTAGATTGAGAAGTGTGGAAACACCGAATTTTGCTGAATAAAGTTATCAGCGTCTTGTTTAGAACGAGTTATTAAACCTTAAGTCTTTCCTTGGTCCCACAATCGGATAACACAAATTTAAATCTCGGGACGAGATTTCTTTAAGGGGTAGGTACTGTAACATCCGAGAATTTTCGAATTTTTGAATGACTATTTCAATCGTTGACTTTTAGTGTCTGGCTTGACTTACAAGAACAACCATCTAAATCGCGTTTTCGCAGCTCGGACCCTAAAGCAACTTGATGTAAAACGAAATTCCTGACAACTTTTTAGTTTTGACCGAGACCTGGAAACAGTCAGAAGGTGACTGAAATGCCCTCGCTAAAATTTTGAACACAACGCGTACCGACCCAAAATAATTAAATTTATATTTAATTATCATAAGTTATTAAATAAAAATATTTAATAAATTAATTATCGTGTTGATCGAAAGCGTATGTTAAAAACGCAATTATTAAAAGTTAAAAATTCGTTTTACGGATAAAGTTTATCGGAAAAATATATAAATGAATAATAAACGTTTTTAAATAAATTTTATAAAACGTTTACAAAAATTAGTCGAGTGAATACTCATTTTTATCAGAAAAATGATTTGGAAAACAATGGCGCAAGTTTCGTGCGTTGATTTATTCGTTAAGTCGTCCAAATGAGTCCCGAACCGAAAGTTATAAAAACTACGTTAAATATTTACAATTTAAACCCTACACTATTATAACTTGTCTCATTGATTAATATATATATAATTTATAACTTTATTTTATTCATTTTTCTCATATATACTTACACACACTCTCAACTCCTCTCTCTCCCTCACCAATATCCGGCAGCCGCCGGCGACACCACCACCACCGCCGGAAAAGTTTTCCGGCGGGGTTTTTCCGGCAAAGACTAAAACCACCCCTCACGGCCCAAGCTATTCGATCCCCTATGTCACCTCCCCCATTCAACGATCTCTCCGATCCCTAAACAACACTCACTCTCCTTCACAAAGCGCCTAAATCACCACCCTCTCACTGCCACTACTGCCTCCCAACACAACCACTACCTCCAGCATCACCAATCACACCAATCACACCCAACCGGTTTGTTTTCTTTAAAAAATCCATCGAACGAGTGCGTTTCGATTATTCTCAGCACCAAAAAGGTGCGTTTGGTTTCGTTGTAACAGCACCAGAAGGTGCGTTTGGTTTTCTATAAACACCAAAAGGGTGTGTTTCATTTTGGCCTCAAACCAGAAACAAGGGTGCGTTGAGGTTTGTAAACCAGCACCAAAAAGGGTGCGTTCGCTTTTCTATCACCACCAAAAATGGTGCGTTGGCTTCACACCAAGGTTAAGGTGCGTTTGGTTGTGTCCGAGGCACCAACGAGATGCGTTGGCTGTACAAAAACCACCATGTGGTGTGTTGGTTTAATGGCAGCAGCCATTAGGACGTGTTTGTTTATGGGTTTAACACCCAATAAGGGTGCGTTTGGTGTTATAAGCGTGAAATGGGGGTGTTTGTTTCTCGATTTGACCATTTGTTTGGGGTTGGCGTTTGGACTAGTAGCAACATATTAGGGTGCGTTTGGGATGGCTGCGAACAGCCAAGAGGCGTTTGGGTTTGTTAACAGCAGCTAGGCTGCGTCGGACTCATGGGTTGACAGCCCCGAAGGGCGTCAGGTTGGGTCTCAAACCCATGAGGGTGCGTCGAGTTTGGTTTAGCACCGACGAGGGTGCGTTTGGATCCGGGTTATAGCAGCAATAAGGGTGTTTGGATGGCTGTCTAACAGCCATGGGTGCGTTTGGCTGTTACAGCAGTTTAGAGTGTGTAGGTTTAAGCGAATCAACGAGGAAACGCACCGAGGTTTTTGTTTTGGTTTATATATCATAACGACAATAAAATAACTTACGGTTTAATAAAATAAAAACTCTGGATAGAATAATATTTGTGTGTGGTTTTTAATCGGTTAAAATAAATATAATATTTATTAATTGGTTTAATATAAATATAATGATATAATAAGATAATGTTATAGTCTAGAAAACGCAACATTGAGATAATGGAAACACATGAATAATTACGATAAATATGAATAAGGGAAAACGTTTAGAGTTTTGGCCGTGCAAAAATGGAAAAACTATTTAAAAACAAGTAAAGTCATGACGAAAATTTTATATAATTTTCTACTATTCACGATTCACTAAAACATTAACTATTTTTAGAAAACGTTAAAAGGGATGAAGATATGTTTTAAAGATTATTAAAATGGTATTATACAAATAGAACCGGGGACAACGGAAAAGTCCGACAAAAACTATACTTTTACAATGAGGCGAAATGTTTTAGACACGACTTATTAAAGGAATGAAACATAATTTATAAAATATTAAATTATATTTTATAATGGTTATAAACGGTTACCAACTTCGGTTGTTTAATTTATAACATTAAGACACGTATCAACTTTTATTCAAAGTCTTTTTATTAATTAAAAAGGATGTCAAACTAATTGGTTTAATTAATTTTCCACACTTAATATATAATACCTGCAAGGTATTTATATAACTTTTTCAGAAATTTTGATTGATTGCTGGTTATGGCAATCCAATAAGAATTGTTAAGGGTTATTTCTCATAAGTCAAATATAACGAATATATATTACACGCTTTGCGTATATTTTCAATTTTATTAATTAACCAACAAGTAAGCAAAACCAAGACCAAAAAAAATCCAAGGGGCGTGTGGGGGAGGTTAGGGGTGTCCGCAAAGGAGGTGGGGGGGAAACCAAAAACCAAACCAAAAAGGCCACCAACTATTACAACTTTTTAAATCTAAAATCTTTTATCATCGTGTCGGGTTGACAATAACAATTCATCGGAAAACCAAACGCATACCCTAGGCTAGATGAGACCTAGCTGTTTAAGATAACTGCAAGTTCTTGGTCGAGCCGTTTCAATTTCTGTTTCGTCTTGATCCTCAATGTGTACTTCCCGCCAATCGTTCTTCATCATACGGATGTGAGTTTATTAGCCCCTCTTTTACTGTTTTTCCATTTACTTTACAAATCTCGGGGGAGAAAAATGCTCATACAACTTTTTACATATTCGTTTACAATATCTTTTTACATACTATTCTCACACTAAAGGTACAAGAAATGATTGGTTTACATACTTGATTTTGCAATTTATACAAACTTGGTTTCATACTTTGTCACATACTCATGTGCATACATGTTTAGAAATGTTTACATACTCATTTCGAACTCCTACTTGATTTATAACACACTCTTTTCTACTAAGGGATTTAAGTACAACAAGCTATTACGAATACAATGGTTACATCATACTTTGGACAAAACAAGTACTTTATGTGAGAATTTCCCCTTTTCGTGGTTGCCTAAGTACTACTATTGCCATGAAGTACCCCATTCATGAACCGTTAATTTCCTTGACCGGAGACGGTTGTTGTGTTTTTTTTTTTTTTTGAGGGAGCGCGAATGCAGTGAATAGATCCTAATTGGGAATGACTCCCCCGTCCGGGTAGATAACAACCACTACCATGTACACGGACCCTTACATTTGAGGAAACTAGGTGCTAGCAATGCACCTACCGGGCACTAACTTATAGCAACTTACTTAAGGTTTTTCGGTGTCATGAGCGTGAGTCGCAACATAATTTATTATCTATGTGGTACTGTAGTGTATAGTAGACCCATACCTATTTGAAAAATCAACGATCTCACTGTCATAAGACCTACTTGTTTAACACTACTAATTTCTGAACACGTTTCATTAATATGCAGCGAAGCAATAAACACTAACTCTTTTGTTCTACATGTACTTCTTACATTTTGGCGATATTATAAGGGTTGAAATAATCATACACACTTTATTAAATCTTTGATTCCAACATTTACATTTATACTTACCAAACTCTATGAACTCACTCAACTTAATGTTGACACTTTTAACATGTTTTTCTATGGAGAATTAAGATCCTTGGTCTACTTGATATGCATTGGAGTCTGCTACATTCAAATGATCAAATCTCGTTGTATTGTTTTCAAGCTTTTCATTGTGATGCAATTATGGGACAAATGTTTTATATCAATTTCAAGAAAATCAACGAGATAACTTTTCAAACGACACATTTAGAGGTCGTTCTCTTGTATCTTAGACGTGTATTAGAAGTACCCTCCCGACATATTTTCCGCTGCGACACATTTTTGGGGGTGTTACAGATTGGTATCAGAGCACTGGTTATAGAGAACTAGGTTGCATATTTTACCCTAGACTATAACCCGCTTTCACAAATATTGCATCACATGCAACCCCTTTAAAGTGGGGGGCAAAAAAATTTACCAAAAACTACTTTGCTTATGTGCTTAACATTACGGGCTAAGCAGTTAAGACTTACATGACATACATATATGTAATATATATGCTTACATCTTTTGCGTATATCGCACGTTTATTTATATAAGAGTTATTTATATAAATACCAGAACATTTCTTAGACATTGTGAGTTGCACAATGGTCTCATTATTCCTCAGACATTGTAAGTTAAACAATGGTCTCTAAGGATATTTTTCTCCATAGGTATACTATATTTTGTTTAAATTAACACAGAGACCGATCAAAATTTTGGTTTACATGGAATTATGTATGAATCTAAGTATTGCAAGTCTTGTATGGGCGGGACTTGTAATATGAAGATTGATATGATAATTGCTATGTTAACGAAGCCCGTCACAGGTCTGTTTACATGGGATTATGTATGAATCTAAGTATTGCAAGTCTTGTATGGGCGGGACTTGAAATAGGAAGATTGATATGATAATCGCTATATTGATTCGTTCATAGAGATCTTTACCTCATTTACTCTAACCGAGTACTCATTAACTGTCTTATACTCTATGTCGATCTTCCCTGATTGTTTTACTTTCCGTCTCCGAAGACGAGTTTTAAATACTCTCATCCAAACTCAGTAGAACACATGCATCATCATATCAACCACCTTGAAAACTTTGTGTGTACGCGTGTTGCATCAGAAATTATTAAGTAGGATGATTTATAATCTGTTTATTTAAAAGGATTGGGACGCCTCTTCATTTAAATAAATAAGTTGTAAATCACCGAACCATAAGTTTATCATTTCTTACTTACATAAATTTGGACGCTTCTTTATGTAAATAAGGAATTATAAATGAGTGGGCTTAATGGTATCCAATATGACACGAGTAAGAACCTGAAATCGATAATCATCAGAATCCGTTAAAAGGGTCTAGAGACACAATCGTGTCTTACTACTCAGCAAAATCTTAAGGCTCCCTTGAGCAAACCTTATCCCAGTCATAAAGTTATTACTTTTGCCATTGCAAGTCCTTCGCAATCACAGAACTGATCTGGGAGCTAACAGACCTGAGTGCAATAATCCGTCACCATTTTGTTATAGTATTGACTATTTGATCGTTGCTGATGGGTCCTGGAACGGTCCCGACTGATACAACTTTATCCAATAGGTAATGCAACCCCCTTAAACCAGATAAACACCTATCGACGAAAGAGATAGTTGAACTATTTATTTCGGGCCACTGGTGGGAAGACTTAGGTCGCGATACATCCTGGAAATGCCTAGTAAGTTGGGTACTTGCATCTATAAGCCACGTTGATGTGAATCATCGAACATTACAGATAGTAGAAACGAGACTCCGTCCTCGGACATTTAGAAACTTATACAAACATACTCACGCGACTACACCATCTTCTTTAGGTTTTCACTATAATGAGACTTTCCCCATAACGCGGTTATACCGACCATAAGATCTGTAATGATATATTTTTGAGATACCTATTTTCCAATGGATTGGATAACGTAAACAAACCTACAAATTTTTTGGTAATATGAAAGTGTGGAAACACCGAATTTTGCTGAATAAAGTTATCAACGTCTTGTTTAGAACGAATTATTAAACCTAAATCTTTTCTTGGTCACCAATCGGATAACGTAAATTTAAATATCGGGACGAGATTTTTTTAAGGGGTGGGTACTGTAACATCCGAGAATTTTCGAATTTTTGAATGATTATTTCAATCGTTGACTTTTAGTGTCTGGCTTGACTTATAAGAACGACCACCTAAAGCACGTTTTCACAATTCGGACTCTAAAGCAATTTAATGTAAAACGACATTCCTGGCAACTTTTCAGTTTTGACCGAGACCTGGAAACAGTCAGAAGGTGACTGAAATGCCCTCGCTAAAATTTTGAACACAACGCGTACCGACCCAAAATAATTAAATTTATATTTAATTATCATAAGTTATTAAATAAAAATATTTAATAAATTAATTATCGTGTTAATCGAAAGCGTATGTTAAAAACGCAATTATTAAAGTTAAAAATTCGTTTTACGGATAAAGTTTATCGGAAAAATATATAAATGAATAATAAACGTTTTAAATAAATTCTATAAAACGTTTACAAAAAAAATTAGTTGAGTGAATACTCATTTTTTTTATCTAAAAATGATTCGGAAAACAATGGCGAAAGTTTCGAGATTTGAATCGTCCGTTAGGTCGCTCAAATGAGTCCCGAACCGTTTTTATAAAAACTATATTAAAAATGTTACACTTTAACCTGTTAGATATTAGAAAAAGACTCGGTCACCCCGTGTATTTTACTGTTTTATATAGCTCGTAGTTTAATAGTTAATAGTACGTTTTAACGTTAAAGTCGGGTTCAAATACCCGGTATATTGTAAGTACTATATATAGTCTCTTCCAACTTTGGAAGAGACAAGTTAGTCAAATATTCATTTACAAAGAAACACTTTCTCTCTCTAAACTATTCTCTCTCTCTCTAGTGTTTCTCTCTCTAGAAACTAACCAGATTCAAGAATCGACCTCGGGTTATGATATAAGATATACCACAATTGGTATCAGAGCTTATGGGATGATTAGATCGTGTGTATGTGCGAATTTTTGCTTGATTTAGCTCGAAAAGTGTGCCATAGAAAGTTTTAGCTCGTTTTTAAAAGATCTCCGAATTTTGTTGTTTGTAATGATGAAGTTTGGGTGTTTCTAGTTGCTATTACCTTGTGGTATTGTGTTGTGCAAACGAAATCAAGCAAAATCGTTCAAAAGGGTGATTTATAGGTGATTTTGTGTGAAAAACGTCGTTGTTCTTCGTGGAGAGTTGCCAGAATTTCTTCACGGCGGTTTGGTGAAAAATAGTATTTTATTGAGTAGGTAACCAACCCTCTGACACACGGCGGGTTGCTTAAGTGGCGAGTTGCTAAAGCGGCGAGTTGTTACTAAGCAGCGGTTTGCTTACCGGCGGGTTGAATAGGCGGCGAGTTGCTCAAAGAGGCGAGTTGTTAATACGCAGCGGTTTGCTTAACAGACGCGGTTTGAACAGGTCTCACGGGTAATATTTTACATAACTAAATCAACTTTTATAAGGAGAACCTGGCGGTTTGAAAACTCTACGGCGGTTTTTGATCAAAATATTCTTCACAGGCGGGTTGATTAACTCTTCGAGGCGGGTTGCTTGCAGAGAGTTGTGTTTTTCGGTGAGTGCCTTAAAATTCCACCGGCGGGTGCTACATTCTTTGCAGCGGTTTTGATAGCCTTTGGCGGCGAGTTGAGCTCTGTCTTCCAAATTTGAAATACTTCAAACCGGGATTCAACATCACTAAAAAACAAAACAACGAATACATTAACCTCTCACCACTTTTAACGTACACTTCACTAATCATTGATCGACAAACATATCATAGTATAATAAATACAAGAGTCTAGAAATGCAAGAAGACACCAGTGTGCAGGTTCTGATACACGCCCCACCAATAGCTTGAACAAACAGACTTTGACTCTTGGCAACAACGTAATCGTCTGTACTGCTAGGAAAGGATAATGGGAGAGAATATTATAAGTCCATAAAGAAGGACCATTTCAGATGGGAATGTTCAGATGTTATATTTTTACTGAGAACAGAGGGTGCAAGTTCAACAAGGTCCAGATACGTGCTAGAGTCCTTACGACCTTTCAGCTGAAGAAAAAGAAAGGTGATAAAGCTGACATTCGTGCAACCAATATCCGACTTCAAGGGTATACCAAATGACATCACTCACTCAGCAATCACTAACTATAACTGACGCCAAAGACATTTGGGAAAACGTGGAAGATGATTTCTGGAAGGTTCTGATTAAACAAAGGATGACAGGGATCTCAGTTAATGATGAATAGAACACTTCCGCAAATCAAAGGAGAAGGCATTCAACGGGATACTACGTTAGGTTTAAACGAAGCTCATTAATGACATGAGAAACAATCCAAGATACCATGCCAGGATGCAAGCTTAACTACAAAGTTGTGAACAACATGTTGCCTGAGTGGAGAGATTCATGAGAACTAAGTAAAACTTAACAGAGGTGTTGAAAAGAGTCAAACATGATCAGTTTGTATGCCTAACTAAAGCAACATGAGGTGCAAGCTAATGAGAACAGAATATATGGAAAGGTTCGTCAACTCAAATACTTGATCCTTTGGCACTGTGCAACGCGTCAGCTCACAGCAGTAAACCAACACAATCATCCAAGTCTCCAAACTCAACAGAACCATGTCCTTCTGACAACTTTCAAATGAACTCAGGAAGTTCTTCAACAGAAAACCTGATTGAAAAGTTTAACCAACTCACTTGCCCTCCTCACTCAATCGTACAAATCAACACAATCTTCCACAAACAAACTATCAACTGAGAGCTTCGTCAAATCAAGAAGCAGGAAGCATGGTTCAAGACGGGAAAGTTTGTGGTTCAAGATGAGTCCAGCGTAGGAAGATACCACAAAATGCGATAATCAAGGAGACCATCTTCAAAGAAACAATGCAAGAGGAAATGGTGGTGCGGGAATGTAGAGCTCCGGAACAGAGGAGGCAGGATTAATCCTCGTCAAGTGAAACCCATCCAGTAGCTACAACTGTAACGTGACTAGAAGGGCACATAGCCGTGAATGTCCAAGGCACAAGCGACCTTCTAGATTCAGACCTACCTTCAAGGACAAGATGCTACTAATGCAAGCCCAGGAGAATGGAGCAGTTCTGGATGAAGAACAGTCGTCATTTCTTGCAGGGGAACAGGTTACCAACGTTGATGATGATGTGGATGATTCAACCGAGAATGATTTGGCACTCAATGTGGATCACATTTTTGAAGCTGATGAATGTGATGCATTCGACTCTGATGTTGATGAGGGTCCCACTTCACAGACCATGTTCATGGCAAGCCTCACATCTGAAGACCCAATAGGACCCCACCCCCCCCCCCCCTAACCGAATGAAGCCGGGCCCTCATACGACTCGAATAATCCATTTGAGGTACAAGATCATGATGCCTTTGTAGATCATATGGATGAGTATCATGATGTACACGAGATGCAAAACGATGTACAACACAACTACGTTGTTGACTCTGATGCTGACTATACGAGTGATAGTAATATTATTCCGTATGATCAGTATGTGGAAGACAACGAAGAACATGTTGTACAATGTAATGCATCTTCTGTACGAAATGATGCACTAATGTCTATTCTCGATGAAATGCATGAACATGGTGTACAAAGTAGATTAACAAATAAGCCAGATATGTTAATAAATGACTCAGTGACCTCTGAACTTGCGAGATATAAGGAACTGGTACGGGGAATATGAAAAACGGGCAAAGTTTGAATTAACTGATAGAGAACGAAAAATTGATGAACAAATGAGAATAATCATCTCGGACCGAAACAGAAAGGAAACTTCTTTAAAATCTGAACTTCATTCAGCACAAATACTCCTTAGTTCTACAGTTGACCATTATAAGTCAAAGACAGAAGAAGTAAAACTCTTGAAAAAGGATTTTAAACAAAAGGAAGACAAATTCCTTGAAGAGTTTTTAGACTTAAAGAAGATAAAAGATAAGATTGAAGATAGATTTATACAAACAGGTCAGTCTGCTCACACAGTTCACATTTGCGTCAAAATCCAAGATCATTTTATGAGGAAAAACACAAGGTGCAATACTACAAAAACCAAGCTTCAGTCTGCTGTGTATAATGGTCATATGCCTGTCACGACCAATCATACACCCACTGTCATACATGACTCAGAGGATACACGTGAGATAGCTGAGATAACTAGGAAAAGAATGCTGTTGAAAATGCAAAGCCCTCTATGTGTGGAAAATAAAATCAGGATTTCTCCCCCCGATTACTCGAAAGAGAACCTTCTTGCAACCTTTGCTCCCCAAAGAAATCTGACCCCAGAACAGATATTTTGGTCCATAGATGACAACAGAAAAAAGGCTGAGACCTTCGTCTAACCCATATTCAGCATTGACAGTGTATCCACACCAAGACTCTGTCAAGCTTGTCCCGCAGAATTCTTCCAATCTAAAAGTCAAGTGAAGAATTAATCTTTATGTACTCACTCAACTTTTTACTGAATTTGATAAAACTTGCAAAACTAGAATCACCCCATCAGGTCTGACAGAGGGGGAAAGAGGTTTTGAGCAAACGAAAAGATGTTACCTCACTGAAGTTATTCCATTTTTCAAAACTCTTAAAGAACACTTTGTTGGAGTACAAACAGCCCTCTTTAAAGAGGTTAAAGAAATGGAAAAGATTTTTGATCAAATGAATAACGAAGTGGACCAGAATTCTGTAGACAAGCAATGTGCTGAAATTGAAAAGAAAAACCTCTCATTGAAAATGAGAATCTGATTGTTTAATTGTTTGTCGACATCAACTACTGCAGTATATGTGGCAAAATCACGTTGTCTAGATCTTGAAGCTGACGTTTCTAAAGTTCATGATGAGTCAAAACTTATTTCAAAACTAGAAAGGGAATACCTAAATCTGCAAAAACGTAAGGGTATTCATATTATAAATCTGCAATTAAAGTATCAACATCTTCAAGAAAATTTTGATAATAAACAGTCACAAGCATCACAGGAAGCTCCTGATTTCAGATCGTTCTTTAAAATCAAGAACCTCGAACATACAAGATTCAAGAAAGGATACGTGATTGGACACTTGAAAAGAATCTAGTCACTAATGTGAATGACTAAGTCGTGAGGCCTTATAGATGCCTTTAGAATTCACAGGACTCTGCTCTTATTGAACAAAATAATTCGATAATTAGAATTAAAAAGGTTTAAACAACATTACAAGGACTGTTTTGATTCAATAAGAATCTTGCCGTGCTCACCAGTGAAAAAGACATCTCCATGTGAATGAGATTGAGAGTCTACAAGCTCAATTGCGAGCAAAGCCGCCTTGTTCAACCAGGTGACAATTCAAAACCAAAATTCTTGCTCCTGGCAGGTATGCCATGAGACGGAAAACCCATCCCTCATCCCCTTAAGAACAATAGGAGTGCTCCATTTAAACTATAATCGGCCATCTAAGGTAGTGAAGAACACGGTAAGGAGATGTAGAGGAAGCTAGAGTAGTTACCACTGGATAGTTCACTTAACTATGGCATGCCGATACACTAAGTTATCTCAGAATTGTTAGAATGTGTGATTGGCACTTGACCGAAACAAAAAAATTTTTCAATGAAAGAGATAACCCAAGAGGCTCCCCACAAATACCCCTGTTACTAGGAAAAAGCAGTTACGTTTAGTGTTAAACAAGGAACTTCCTTTCATTGCAACACACAGAAAACAAAGAGCAACCAAGAGTGCAACTGACTAATACCCGCGCTTCCCTCTACAGGAGTAAACGATTCCACTGAAGCAAGCGGATCAAAGCCTAGAAGCAATACAAAGAAAAATAGGATCCTGCCTGCTAAGAAGGAGAATAAGAAGGAAGTAGAAGTACGCCTTAGGACAAATAAGTCAGTTTGGACAAAAGTGAATCCGGTTGATTCTAGCATTAGCTCTAACGTGTTTTTTTTTTTTTTGTAATTAATTCGAATTCTGAATCTGTAAACTCTGCAAGTAATGGAATGTGTGTTGTTAATGTCTTGAATTCTGTGAATGGTAAACTCTGCAAGTCATGAAATGTGTGTTGTTAATATCTTGAATTCTGTGAATGTTACCCCCACCGTTAGAATTGTCTTGAACAAGACCAAGCAGATCTGGAAACCAAAAGGCAGACTGTCTGATAACAGTTTGCACAAGACCAAGCGGGTTTGGAAAGCTACGGGAAAACTATTTACAGATATTGGTTATCAATGGAGACCCACAGGAACGAAACTCACCCTAGGAAAACTTGATTGTGGTTCTCAATGGAGACCCACAGGAAAGAAATTTGCCTTAGGCGAAATTTGCCATTTGACCAAGCTTTCTGTGAAATGTTCTACTCTATATGCTAACCAACAGGACCCCAACAAAAATTGGGGAACCGAAAGTCCAAACTCTCCAAACTCGACTGTTTTCAAATGCAGGTCGTACAGGTCATGCTTTGGTATCTGGACTCAGGCTGTTCAAAACATATGACGGGGAATCGTTCAAAGCTCATGAATTTTGTGGAAAAGTTCATCGGGTCAGTCAGATTCGGGAATGATCACTTAGGAGCTATCATGGGTTATGGAGATTATGTTATGGGTGACAGTGTGATCTCAAGAGTATACTACGTGGAGGGACTTGGGCACAATCTATTCTCTGTAGGGCAATTTTGTGATTCTGATCTTGAAGTGGCCTTCAGAAAGCATACTTGCTTTGTTCGTGATATTAAGGGTACAGATATCCTTAAAGGTAGTCGTGGCACCAATTTGTACACGATATCGATTGATGAAATGATGAAGTCTTCTCCGATATGCTTGCTGTCCAAAGCTTCCAAGTCCAAATCATGGTTGTGGCATCGTCGTTTAAACCATTTAAACTTCGGCACGATAAATGATCTTGCTCGAAAAGATCTGGTTAGAGGTCTACCTAGATTGAAGTTTGAAAAGGATCATCTTTGCTCAGCCTGTCAACTTGGAAAAAGCAAGAAGTTCTCCCACCGGCCAAAATCTGAAAATACAAATATGGAAGTTCTTCATACCCTTCACATGGATCTGTGTGGTCCAATGAGAGTCCAGAGTATTAAAGGGAAGAAATACATCTTAGTCATCGTGGATGACTATTCAAGATTCACATGGGTAAAGTTCTTGAGGTCAAAGGATGAAACTCCAGAGTTTGTCACCAACTTTCTTAAGCAAATACAGGTTGGCCTCAACAAAACAGTCAGATTCATCCGCACAGATAACGGAACGGAATTCGTCAACCAAGTTATGTCTGAATACTATGAAGGTGTTGGCATATTTCATCAAAAGTCTGTTCCGAGAACTCCTCAACAAAAAGGTTTCGAAATACGAAATCGTACACTTGTGGAAGGCAGCACGTTACAGGCTTGATTATTCTCAAAAGCAACTGAGGTTTTGTGAGCAGAAGCTGTCGCTACTGCTGGTTACACCCAGGAAACGATCCCTAATTCATACTTCGTCACAACAAAAACACTTTATGAGAGTGTGCTGATAAGAAGCGTGTTCTTACAGGTATCCGTGTATTGGTGCGCTGGGCTAGCTTGGGGGTGCGTGTTGTGATGGTGGTAGGCGAGGGTGGTGGGGGGGTGAGGGGTGGGGATTGTGGAGTGGTGGCGGGGGTGGGGTGGGGGGGGAGTGGAAGGGGGGGGGGGTGGGGGGGTGTGGTGGTAGGAGTGACGGGGGGGGGGGGGGGGGGGGGGGGAGGTGGAGGGGGGGGGAGGTTTGTGGGAGGGCCGGTTAGGGGGGGGGAGTGGTTGGAGCGGGGGTGTTATGGAGGGGGGTGTTGGGGTATATTTGAGGTCAGGGTGTGGGTGGTGCGGGGGGGTCGTAAAGGGGGTGTGGGTGGGGGGGGTATGTTGCTGTATGTTGGTGTGGGGTGGGCTGACGAGGTTGGGGACTGGGGGCTTGGAGTGTGTTGGTGGTTGTGCTAGGGGACAAGTTGGGGGGGGGGGGGTTGAGGGCGTTTTCGGCGGTGGGAGGGCGTGGGATGAGGTGGGGGGGGGGGGGCGGGGATGGGGGGGTTTGGTGTGTTGGGTCAGTGGGTGGTAGGGGGGGTAAGGGGGGGGGGTCGAAGGGGTGTAGGGGGGAGGGTAGCACGGGGGTGAGGTGGGTGGGAGGAGCGGTTGGTGCGGGGGGGGAGGGAGGGTTTTATTGTTGGTGGGTTCGGGGGGGGGGGGGGGCGAGGGGTTGGGGGGGTGGGGGGGGGGGGTGTAAGATTTGGTGTTGGGGGGGTCTCAGGGCGGGGTGTAAAGGGTTTAGCTAGCGGGGTGTACCTGTGGGGAGGTGGGGTATCGAGAGGGGGGGGGGTGAGAATGGGAGGGCTGCGAGCGGAGGGGGGCGGGGGGTAGCTGGGTGGTATTGTCATTGTGTTGGATGGGTTTGAGGGGGTAGGGGGGGTTAACAGGAGTGGAGTGGAGGGGGGGCGGTTCAGACTAAAGGGGGGGGGTTGTCGCGACTTGTCGGTGTGCTGGGGGTTGGCGGGGGGTTGGGGGGGTTGGGGGGTTGGTTTGTGAGGTTGTATCAAGATGTTAAGGAGGGGTACTAGGGGGGTGTTCATTGAAAGGTCGAGGAGGGGGGGGGTGCGTAGTAAATGCGGGAGTGGGGGGGGAGCGGTGTGGGTTTAGGGTATTTGTGGGTTTTGAGGGGGGGGGGGGGTATGGGAGTCAAGGGGGGTGGTAATTGTTTCTTTTCTTTTTTTTTTCTATAATCTTTTTTTTTACTAAAATAATCACTTATTCTTATTTAATGACCCCCCCCCCCCCCCACCCCCCCCCCCCCCCCCCCCCCCACCCCCACCCCCCTACTCCCCAACTGATTTTTTTTTTATCTTCTTATTATCTACTTTCATTTTTTTATTTTTCTTTATATTTATGTTACTTTTTTATTTACATACTTTTTATATTTTACTCTCCCTACTATTCCTACTCTTTTTTTTATTCCTCAAATGATAGCGACGAATCTAGGACAATTGGCAAGCCAAAGCTGAACATTGGATTTTTCATTGGGTATTGCACTAGCAGGAAGAAAACAGGTTAAGAGTCTACAACAAGAGGAACTCGTCGAAAATAGGAAGACAATTCATGTCACATTCGATGGGCGCTCATAGAATGGCTACTGTACACATCAGTTCAGGACCGAGCACTGTCGAATGACGCCGAACAATTCAGTTCAGGGCTCATACCTAATCAGGTCCATGCAACCAATTATGTTCTACAGACGGATAAAGATCTGGAGTTATTATTTCAACCTATGTTCGATGAATACTTTGAAGTAACTAGAGTCGATGCACCAGTACCTTCGGCTACTACTGTTAACGCTCATGTTGTTCCACCAGGTACATTTGTGTCTACACCATTTACTCAAGATGCACCGCCAACAAGTTTTTCACCGTCATCATCTGGAACACAACCTCCAGTCATTCAACATGATGTTGTAGTTATACCCACTATCGAAGACACCCTAATTACTCAAGCTACCCTTCATCCCTCAAATAACCCTGTTATTAGAGAACCAGGTTCTGCACAGCCATCATCAGGGGATGTTACTATAGCTGAACCCAACCAAGTTAATAAACCACCAGCTTATCTTAGAAAATGGTCCAAAGATCACCCTCTTGGCATAATTAGTTGGTACTCCTTTCGTCGGTATCCCACCAGAAAACCGTTAGCTTCTGGAATGCTCTATGGTGCTGTTTCAATATTGGAATGTCAAAAGTCAAACCTCAAAGAATTTCAAATGGCGTGATAGAAGACTGGCTGGGTTCAAAGCCATGCAAGGTGAAATTCACGAGTTTGATGGCTTGACAGTAAGGAATTGTACACGCCTAGTCACCGTAATGGTTATCGCTCTCAGTGCGATCTATAACGGTGACGGCTTGAAGAGTATGGTGTGTTCTGAAAAACAAGGACGGTTGTAGCAAGGGATATCGTCAAGGGGGGTATTGATTTTGAAGAATTGTTTGCACCCGTTGCACGGATAGAGCCATCAGGATACTTCACTTGCTATGCTAGCATCCTAAAAATATGATCCTCTACCCGATGGATGTCAAAACTGGCTTTTTCTGAATGGTGATCTTCAGAAGAAGAAGTCATTGTCAGTCACCTGAGGGATTTGCGGCCGGCTAATCCTCACCCACGTTTATCATCTAAAGAAGGCTCTTTACGGGCTAAAGCAGGCACTAAGGGTGTGGTATGACACACTATCAAAGTTCCTAATGGCTAAAAAATTCTTCAAGGGTGCCGTGAATCCAACGTTATTCACACACAAATCAGGCAAACATATTCTACTAGTTTCAAATATACGTAGATTGCATCATTTTTGCCTCAACTGGATCATACTGCGTGTAATATATTTTTCCTAAAGAGATGAGCTGTAAATTTTTCAGATATCGCTGATAGGGCCAAATGTCGTTTTTCTTAGGATACAAGTTTTTAAAAATGTCCCGAAGGCATCTTTATTAAACCAAGCAAAATATGCTCTACAAACCCTAAAAGAAATATGGAATGGTCTTTCTGACCCTGTCGATACAACTGGTGGATCGATTGAAATGGCTGATGATCTTCTTAGGGAATCCATTGGACCAAGAACTCGATTTAGAGGAATGGTTGGCTCCCAAATGTACATTATGCCCGTAGACCCGACCTTGCTATTCGTTGTATGCATGTGGCTAGATATCAGGCTAAGCCTACCAAAAGCACCTTGAAGCAATCAACCGTGTCTTTCGGTACCTAAAAGAACCATTAACATGGGTTCTTTGGTATCCGAAAGGACAACACCATGTCATCACAGCTTAGGCAGATGCGTGATCATGCGGGATGTCAAGATTCAAGAAGAGTACCTCGGGACGTTGCTCAGTTTCTGGAGATAGATTAGTTAGCTGGGATCAAAGAAGCAAAAGAAGCCACTGCAATATCTACAACAGCGGCTGAATACATTGGCCAAGTCTGGATGTTGGGGCGCTCAATTATTTGGATGTAATCAAGCTAAAGAACTATCGGATATGAATTCAATAAAATTCTCATTTACCAGTGACTAACAAACAGTGCCATTGCTCTTTAGCTTGTAACAATGACCAGCCCTCTCGATAAAGCACATCGACATCCGTCATCATTCATCCGAGAGCAGAGGAAAATAGAGTGGTTGAACTCTACTTCGTGGAAACGAACTATCAACTTGCGGGCATACTCAGAAAAGCATTACCAAGAGAACGGTTCGAATTTCTTCTTCCACGCCTAGGCATGAAGAGTTTGACCCCATAAACTCTCAGACGCCTTCAAGAAGGAGAGGATGAATAAACGAAGTGCCTTCGTGTATCCTTTGTACATATTTTACAAAAAAAAATATAATAATAATGGACTTAGTAAATATTTTAAGTCGTTTGGAATTACAAAATAGCTTGCAATTACTTCATATTGCAACCAAGTTCTCAAACGCGGGTAATTAATTTTCCCCAGGCATGGATTACTTTATATCCATGCATTAGAGGATTAATGTACGCTTCAGTGCATTTTTCTTAACTCGGAAGAGAAGTCTTCTGTTGGGAAATAGATTGTAAAAGACTTAATACTGGTAGTATAACAGTTAAGTCTGGTAGTATTAGTTAGTTCTGGCAGTACTAAGTTAAGTCTGGCAGTACTAAGTTAAGTCTGGCAGTACTATAGTTAGTACTGGTCGTATGTAGTTAAGTCTGTTTATGTAACAGAATAGAGGTAATAGTTATCTTAGAGATATTTTAGGAGATATCTTAGGAAAGGATATGTGTTATCCTTTCACACGTTTTGTAAAGCCTTCTATGGTTTCCTTGGTGTATAAAAGGAACCCTATGGCATAGAGTGATATATATCGAATAGAAGCATTGAAGCTTAATAGAAATCAATAGCAAAATTAGTATTATTGTTCTTCTTAATTCTTGTGTTAAGATTCCGCATTAACACTTGATATTCATAGTCAGTGTCTCTCACATAGTTGATTTAGATTTATTCAAGTTAGCTATTGTCTTACAAAGGCTATATAGATCCAAGAACAAGGACCTACAGAGAGCTCCTTGTTCCAGATTTATTGCTCCTCTAAGACCTTGTTTTATGATACAAATGTGAGTACCACAACTAGTGTCATACACCCATGGTTTATTAAGAAAAGAAAATAATTCTATTGTGAAGATACCTGAAGAACTGACAGTGTCAACTTGCTTCTTATTCTTCATCAACTTGGCAAGGTAAACAGGACAATTCCTTTTCCAATGACCCACCTCTTTAGAGTGGTGGCAGGCGTCATTCTTTGTCGGGTGCTCTTTAGAAGAAGGTTTAGGGTTTTTAGGCTTAGAGATATAACTTTTATCTTTTCCTTTGCCTTTCCTTGTACCTTTGCCTTTAGCTTTTTGCGACTTCTTATTGGCCTTCTGGATTCTACCACCTTGAATCACCATAACTTGTGGTGTAGTAGCCTTTTTAGGTAAACCTTTTTCATACTCAATAAGCAGAGCATGTAGTTCACCAATTGTCTTCCCCATGTTATGCATATTGTAGTTTCTTACAAAACCAACAAAATCACTAGTTAGGCCATTCAAGATTAAGCCAACACTAAGATCATGTGGGAGCACATAACCAAGACGTTCCAGTTGCTCCACATAGTCTTTCATCTTAAGGACATATGCACCAACTGGTTTACCATCCTCTAGTTTGCAAGCATGGAAAGTTTGGATTAGGTCAAACCCCTCCACTCCAGCTTGTTTTTCAAACATGGATTTAAGCTCCTGAAGCATTTCATAAGGTGAATAATTTTCAAATTGTCTATGAAGCTCATGAGTCATACTTCCAAGCATAAGACAATCCACCTCATTATGAGCATCATATACTGCATTCCATTCCGCCAGCACATTTGCTGCGGAATCAGCTGTAGGAGCACGGGAATAGGTTGTTCAATGACATACATTTTCTTTTCAACTCTCAAGGCCAACTTAAGTTGACGAAACCAGTCATTAAAATTATGTTCAGAAAGTTTTTCTCTTTCAAACATCGACCTGAAAGCCGAATGGTTTATGTTTTGAGTAGGATGTGTCATCTACAAAACATAGTTAAAGTTCAAGAATTAGTATTTTCGATAATACTCCTAAAAGAAAATTAACTACCCATGTTTAAATCTATAAACAATTAATTTTCTAAGGCCTAAGATCCAACTTGACATACCACCATCACATCAGTTGATCTGCTAGCAATGGTGTATTCAAAAGGTAATTGACGATCAATAATTGCCATCGGTGCAATTCCTAGAACATTATGGGACTTACTTTATTACATTAATATACTAGTAAGTATGTTTCATCCCATCTATGCCTCGAGTTAAGGTCTTACCACTAAACCGATTAAGTCGTCCAATTAAGAACTGTGATTATGTAACACTAACGTCTCACGAAAAAGTGTATAATCACCTTGGGATTGCAATCTACATACGTCTCACGCATAGTAAAAAAACAACTGCAAGTGTTCTTACAAATTGGATGGCAATAACTTATTTAAAAAGGGTATTTTATTTGACGTGTCAAATATGTACAAAGAAGCATGCATACATCTTCGTATCATAAATTTTAATAATAACTTTACTCAATTAAGTTATTTATTATGGTATTACTTATTTTCTATACATCTCATGTATAAATAGTGTTACCTTTAAAAATTGACGATTCAATATGTTTTCAAATCTTAAAGATTTTATATTTTATCGCAGGAAAAGATTAAAGAATGATTAGAAACCATTCAAACCCTAGACCATTTGCGACTTCATAAATAATATGCAAGGTAAGGAAACTACAACGTAGTCCAGTATTATAGGGTAATGGTATCTACAAGACCGAAGTCTTGATGAGTCTCCCCGAACCTTATCCTTGCAACTAAATAGTACTTTTGCAAATTTCGTCATTGATAAAAATTTAAATCTTTAATTTTGAAACACATTATAAACATATTAAATTGCAAGTCTCGTCGTGGGAAGTTAAGGTATGAGCCCTAACATTATAGATAACCACACCCGATTGACACATAAGACTTCGCAATTAATAGTCTATAATAAATCTTATTTCATAGTTATTAGTCATGTTTATAATTTTATTTTCGAAAAACCCTTTTGTTTTCTCACAAGTCAAAACTTAAAACAAAAATATATATAAACATATAACTAATACACATAACATTTATTTAATCACATAACAATGAAGACATGCAAACATTAATGATGATTCTAATTATCGAATAATTAACCTATGTAATTATTCACATTAGGCTCCCTTTTCTAATGAATCGGGCCACATACATCGATATAATCGATTGCGTAAGCCTTATATAAATAGTACCACATAGCACATAAAAGCTGATAGAATATTTCAATCGACTTTAGGCCCCGTCAAGACATAGCTAGGGTCTTCCCCAGCTTTTTCAGTAAACTACAAAGTTGTAGCCTACTGAGTCGTAGATCTACCATTAAAATTTCAATTTTTTTTGAAATTCGACGAATATTTTATGAATATTTTCGTAACAGTGTGTCTAACAATCGGAAAAACAAATTTTTTTTAACATTTTTGTCTATAATCATCAAATTGCATGATCTTCAATTAACAATTAACAAAGAATTTTATATCACACATCAATCCATGATAAACATGCATGTGTTCATCATGGATATCAAATTAACAATTAATTTACAAGTAAAACGGACCAATTAACAATTAAAAGTCGAATTTTAACACTTTAAAATTTCATACAACCTACGGTTTCAACTAATTAATTTTATTATCAATCAAGATCCAATCTTTATAACTAAAAACGCCCAAATGGCTTAAAATTAATCAAGAACCCTAATGTTTAATTTTACTCTTTGTGATTAGAATTCTATCGATGGCTCTGATACCACTGTTGGGTTTTTTACAACTATTTAACCATTAAATCTACATGAGTATGCAACGGAATAAACAAATCACGTATATAATAAGT